>NIPQ01050430.1:0-10016 GCA_002806875.1 Lepidotrigona ventralis hoosana | reverse complement strand
TCTTCTTAAATTTCGCGTCTCAATGACTCGGGCGACGTGTAAAGTGATGTAACTCAAGTCCAACGATGCGTCTCCGACGTTTTCTGAAAATGCAACTTCTAGTAAAAATCATCGAATCTAAGCGACTTGAGCTTTGTCGTCAGCTTTTGAAGATTTTCGTTAAACACAATCGCGTTAATGTCGACTTCCGCATTATTCACACGAGTCATTTTCCACGTTTTCACGACTATGTACATAGGTGCATTTACATTTCCGTGAGCTTTGTCGTCAGCTTTTGAAGATTTTCGTTAAACACAATCGCGTTAATGTCGACTTCCGCATTATTCACACGAGTCATTTTCCACGTTTTCACGACTATGTACATAGGTGCATTTACATTTCCGTCTGTTTCGTGACTAATTATTTCCATTCGACAGCACTCGCGTGCATTTAAATACGCATGCATGTTTAAGGAAGGCGAGTATTAAACATCGCGCATTATTCTTACTCGCTTCGAGAAATTTTATCAATCACCGTCATCTTTCGTCTGCGCTTGCCTTTCTCGACCGTTTCAAAGCTGAAACAATTGGCGGAGAAGAATGTTCGAAGCGTTCTTGACTCGACTCGTTCCGAAAAAGTTTGATCTTTCCTCCATTGGGCAAAAACATAAAGGAAGCCTTCTCTAAGCTTTGACCTGTCATAGTGCGTGCACCATCTTCCTCGCTCCCCTCTTACCTGGTTTTAACGAGCCAAAGGAGAAAAAGTCTTCTGACGTGAAATTAATTAAAACTTCCTTTAAACGGTCGACGCATACACTTTGACGAGTTTGCGTGGAAATGGTGGTCGTCGTTGCGTTCAACATCTTCATTGCATCTCGCGATCGCGGTTTGTCGAATGGAAAAGAACATTAAGAACAAATTTATGCCTTCCGATTCGTTACGGCTGCCCGAAAGAGGAACCGGCTGATGATAATCTCGAAAGTCCTCGAGACGATGACAGAAGCGAAATCTTCTCATCGTTCTGCTGCTTAACGACTGCCACTATCCGCCGTAATTGCGACGAGTGTTGAATTAAACTTTCTGATGATGCGACTCACCTCGGCAACTATCCAATTATTCCTCGCTGGTGCGCGTTCCTTTCATCAAATTGCTATAAATTTCTGTTCATTGTGGTGGGTAAAAATAATAACAAAAAGTTCTTTTTTTTTTGTAGCCTACGTGGTTTGAAATAAGTACAAATGAAGTTTATTAGTTTAGGAATTAACAAATACTGAGAGAAGTCCCAATACGGCGACGACAAAAGATATTAATCACTAGACTGTCGCTACTGGCTATATTTTTTAGATTTGTTCGTCTCGCTACTCTCTGATTCCTTTACCTTCTTACTTTGCATACTCGCAATCATATTTTAAATCAAAAAAACTTGGACAAACAGTCCCAAGTCTGTTGTTTTTCTTCGCAGCAGGCGACAATTGTTTCGCTCTTAGTAATCGCCGCACAGGACAAAATTCCGAACAATTTCTGAGATTTTCTCATCTCACAATTGTACTTTCGATAGAACGAGCGTTCGACGATATTCCATCGTGTTTCGTTAATTGTAATATCGAGTTCTCACAATTTTCATAGACGTTCATTTATGCACGGTTATTTATAATTTTGCAACAGACACTCACATATATACGCGCGTGCTTCGCGAGGATATTCGTCGGCGGTTGCTTCGATCCAACGACGTATAACTCAATGCAATGAGCTGGAACGATGCCATTCCGCTACAGAATTTCGCGCAGCACGAGAGAAATGGAAACGTGAGTGCTCGCATGATTATTTACTCGCCTAATAGCTGTCACCGAACAGGAATATTAAGAAGCATGTGGTCAAGTACGTGATACTAGGATATTCCTCTTGCTGACGTGCACGTACACGGACTTGGTAATTTATCCCGGATTACTGAAATTTCTCGTTTTATTTCTCGCCTCACGTGTCTGCGCGACAGAAATTAATAAACGAAATGAAAGATTCTGAAATTATTTCGCGACGCGAAACTTTGAAATTACCCGTGATTTTCACCGTTTCGACGAACGTATCAGTCAGGAGACTGAATTTTCGTTGAATATTATATTACGATATCACTTTACTTTCGAATTTCCAATTAATTTCGAAGGCACCTCTACTTGATTGCAAATTGAACGACTGCAAGAGGGCACAACACAAACTTGCAAGCTAAAATATTACGCAAGTTTGCGTACCAACATCAACTCTCTTCATCTAACGTAATAATAACTCGCTGATGCACTGGCTGCACTCTGGTTGCGCTGCACCCCCTAAAATCTCGTTACACGTCATACAGAGCTCCCTTAAATTTCATTATACGTTGTGTACACAGTGCGTGTTTACACCTCGTATCTATCTTTCCGAGAACTTCACGCGGGTAACTAGAAATCATTGTACCGTGTACTCTCGCTAGGATTGATCCTTTAAACGTGCACTATGTGCACTGCGTTGTTTAAGTTGGATGAATCTTGAACAGAACGTGGGAGGTATTACGCTTTTAAATTGAGAATGTAAGATTTTATTTAATTTTCTTCTTTTTATTAAAGTGTACATTTAATTCACGATTTATAAAATGATACAAAGTAAGATATATCTTCGCCAAGTAATGAGCCGATACAAATCAAATTATTTAATATACTGTTTTAAAAATAAAACAATTAAACTTTACAAAGTGGATATACCTCTGATTCGAATGGATGTGCAGGAGAAAGTTGTCGAATGTAATAAAAATTATTTACTTTGCTATATATAATAGAATTATATATGAAAGTTGTATGCATAAAGAAACGAAACGTATACAGAATATGTCGGTTGTTGTAAAGGACTGAAGCGAAAAATACTTGACGGCAATAAATACTTTGGCTTGAAAATTATGCTTCCACGGATCAATCGGGAAAAAGTAAAATCAGTCGTACTGGATTACGGCTTTAGATAGAAAGTAACTTGCCGGATATCGAGCATCATTCGGTTCACGAAAGATTAAACGCGATTAAAACGCGCGTAAGAAACGTTCATTGGTTCGTACAAATCTGTCGGTGGCGCGGTTGCACCACAATCATCTCCGAAATTCCTCGCACGGTGCACGGCTCTCCACCGTGAAATCGATTTACCACGGATATCTAACGACCATTCGGGATTTATTCGCGGGAATTTCGGGCGCACGTACATCGAATCGGTGTACCGATGCAACGAAAATTGGGCCCCGGGCACGCGAGTAATTAATTAATACAAGGCTGGTCTCGTTCCGCGAAACCTCACGGTTAATTATCGCCGGCCACCATAATCCCGGCGCTTAGCCCTCTCGCGAGCTTCTGACATGGGATAAGGTGGCTTCTGGCAGAGCTGAGCCGACTTCACCGCCATTGCAATTGATCGACTCTGTTAATGGAGTATCAGACACTGGTCCGCAGCGTAATTCCGTTAATTGCGAGCACATCGGTTGCGTACGTTCGTTTCGAGCGTGTCGACTTCGCCGGCTACATTAATTAACCACGGTTATAACCTCTTGGATAGCTTAGCCACACTGTTCCGACACACACCAGTACCTTATCCTGTTTAATACTCGGCGGAGGGTCCGCGAAATTTATGGGGTATAATGTTTGATTAATTTCTCAAGCGGTGTTGGTGCCTTCGTTCGGTTCGTTTGTTGGCGAACATCGCTTTCTCTATTAAAGAGCGTCGTCGAATATCGCTAGTCTCTATTAATTATCCTCGGTCCTCCTCGAGGTGTTTGTCGTTCTTGATCTTGCGTTAATCGCGTTGATAATCTGCTCTAGATTGCGCGGATCTGATCTCGATCGCAATCGCGGGTTTTTGTGTTTTTATGATTACGATTGGAAAGATGGAATCTAAGTAGAAATTTGTTTCATTTGTTGATTCCTATAATAAATACTAAATTATAAAATAAATAAATATTAAACTATATCTTTTTTATATTCCATGCGTTTTTAAACCTTTAATGCACAAAAATCTAGTTCAGTTGTTATGCATTGGAAAGGATCAAATTGTCAAAATAAAAAGTGGATGTGTGGTATTTAAAAATGTAGAAAATGTGGTTGGGAAATAGCAGTATTTTGTTATATTAGTTATATCGTCTTGTAGAAATTATTTTGAAAAACAGTCTTTGATCTTGCAAATAGAAAAAAAAGCTACATTGCACGTAGCATTGTCTGATATGGTTGACTTGTACTACTTAAAATTGAAATTGTACCAATTGATTATTCAATTAGTTTACTTACACTATTCGTTATCAATTGAATCGTTTTATCTTTTGTCTTTTAATATTATCTTTTAATATTGGCGTTGTCTGATATTGCAAAATTCGTACTACTTGAAATAGTATTGTCTGATGAATAGTAGACTGATACGCACTTTTTGGTGTTAAAAAAACTCAACTGTAAATACTCATTTAGCACACATACTCACAGACTATAAACTTTATTACTTATATATTCTCCATTCTGTCGAAACCAATAATAATCACGCTCTTCCTGTTGAAATTTCTATGAACATGATTCTTTAATGATCATCCTTTTCAATACGCAATCGATTTTACGTCGGTCCGTAGAATCGAAGAGAATCGAAGAGAATCGGATCGGACGCTAGAATTCAATTTCTATCAAAAACCTCGTAACTTTACATTCCCTCTCTCTTCGCGTCGGCAAAAATCTCCAATCATAGAACAACACGAGAGAAACAAAACGTCTTTTTTCTTTCTTTCAGATGCCTATGGTCAAAAGCCATCAATCGGATTTCAAAAATCGTGCAAAATTCGTCGATAACAAAGGGAAGAAGCAACGAACGACCAGCGTGCCGGTGAAAAAAACGAGAATAGTTTCGACG
This sequence comes from Lepidotrigona ventralis hoosana, assembly GCA_002806875.1. Classification (NCBI taxonomy): domain Eukaryota; kingdom Metazoa; phylum Arthropoda; class Insecta; order Hymenoptera; family Apidae; genus Lepidotrigona; species Lepidotrigona ventralis. The sequence continues at coordinate 5,145 of NIPQ01050430.1, read as the reverse complement.
ACAACCAGCTGATGCACGCGTTTCGTCGTCACGTTGGCGGCTGGCTCGCGTTGAGGCGTTAACGTACGGCCACGGTGTTACCTTGGTAAGTATAATACTGGTTATTCATGCCTCCTTGGCGTCGCTGAATCGACGGTGTGTCGCACGCGCGAGAACTTGGCACACGCACACCGACACGGACACCGTCGGCCGCGGTGAATGTGAAAACGCGCACGCTGGTCCTCTTCTTCATTCATGTGTCCTCGAATGTCGGGATCCTTGTGTATACAGGCGTGCTTTTCACCGGCGGATTTAATTTAGATTCGCGTCCAGGTCGGCCAAGCGGGCGACGAAAGGAAAATGAAATGAAACGCAGAGGGTCGAGGGGAGAGGGGTGGAATGGGGATGGAGGGTAAATTAGGCTGCGGCCTAATGACGTGACAAACCATCCGCCCTTTGAAAATGTGTCCCGTCGCCGGTGTGTTTCTTAACGAGTGCCTCGCTATTTTTCGAACCCACTCTCTTGCCTTCCCCTCGTCGCTATCTTTTTTACGGGCCGAATGAGGTCGTTTTATCCCGGTCCCGGATCGCGAGTTTTCCATTTTTGGCGAGGAGGGACGCGAAGACGCGTTTGATTTTTCTTCGCGAGAAGAAAGATGAAGAGTCGAGTATGTGATTTGTTGAATTTTCGTTACTTATTAATGCTCGTTTCGCGGCGATAAGAGAAAATAATACTGTGCGATGGGTTGTGAAATATTCAAAGCGAGACAACTTCGTGCAGAATGATTGAGCAGTAAATGTGGATAATACCTGAAGTAAAATGTTATAATATTTATATAACGAGAGGAGTTTTATTTTTCAGATTCTGATAATAATAAAATATAATACAGAAAGTACGGTGAAATTTCGTTTTGTATGTACTCCATTTGTTTCGACTAAATTTTAATCAGTGTTCGATAAAGTAAACTCTCGCCGGTTGGATATCCATTAATTTTGTGTAAACTCCCATTATACGAACGCGAATTATGCAAATTATTTATCCTTCAGCAGGTTCATATAAACAGAATTATAATTATAATGTACGAGGCGTATAAATATAACGTGCGTTGCTCGATTGACACGCAGCGAGTCTCTTTTCCTACCACATTATTCCCATTGGGTCAATAGGTCACAAAATTTCTATACTCTTCGTGCATCGTAACTTCATAGTTTTTCATAGTTTTCCAACAATTTGTTTAATACATCTTGTTCTCGGTGGCAAAATACATTTTCTTAGAGTTTCGCAATTTTTATCTCTAGTTTCATTTTAATTTTACTTTTCTCGAAATTGATATTCCGTGTTATCTCTTTCTTCTCTTTCAATCACGCGACCGTTGTGAAAGTTGTTTTCATAACCAACCTGGCATGATATTTATTTCCTTTTGCCATCTCTTTTCGTGAAAATGTCGGTGTTTAATGGCTCGTGCTTGATATTACCGGGGCTGGCGAGAAACGAGGGAAAGCCATGCTAAACGAACGTTAATTGGTTCCACTTAATTAAGGAAATATTATCAAATTAATATTTTTCGAGGACGGTTCCTGCTTCTTTTCAAATTGACGGAGTTTTCACTCGGTGTGCTGGCAGCAGGCTAAATTGAAAATTCTGCCGCGAAGATTGCACGATACACCTCGAATGGTATTGCTCTAATTAAAAAATTCGTTTCGATCGACTTCCGCGAAGTCACTCTTAGTCGGTATTAAACGATGGCGAGCAGCGATCGAAAATAAAAAAAAGAAAGAAAAAAGTACAGAGAAGAGAGAATAAGAGAGAGAATGCTATTGTTCTTTCACTTTTACCACAGGTAAACTGTGATAAATTACGCCATTCATTCCGTACACGCACGATTCCTGTTCCCTCTCGGGTAATCAGTCCCCCATCATCGTCGTCGTCGTCGTCGTCCTCATCGACGGAACTTTATATTAAGCGATCCTATCGATGAAAAGTAATTATAAATAAAGCTCGTTGTAGAAATAACTGCGGCACGGCGTTTACTCGTTGTCGAATTAATAACTTGTCAATCCGATAAATCGAGGGAGAAAAAAAGAGAGAGAGTGGCGAGGAGAGGAGGGACGCCAGAGGGAGGGGGGCGAGAATGGCAAGAGGGAGGGAGGAGCAAAACGGCGTTGAGCGTTTATTAAATCAATTCGGGGCCAGAAAACGCGGAATGCCAGGGGCGCAGGATCGCGTTACGAAGAAAATATATTTTCCTCCGCAGCGCGTCACTGCGCCAACCTATCAGGGTCGCGAGGCGGCGCAAGGTGGTAATTGCCAATTAACTGTAATTAATTCATTGAGCCAAGTGGCAGTGATCAAGCCAGCCATATCTCCGTCCCCGGGAACTGGCCCTAACGATCCAGGATCGGCTTCCGGACCAATCGACGAGACACGTATCCGACAAATTTGAAGCGTCACGCTTTATTAATTTACATATTTTTGTCGACTATTTAATACGATACGAGTAATCATCGTTCTCTCTCTAAATCGCTTTCGCTCGATCTAGGTTGGAATTTGATCATTACTTTGATGAATGTTTCCTTTGGTAAAATCTGGTGATGGAATCCGAGGAGTTGTTTGAAAAAAAGTGGTCGCGAACATGTTTACCGAAATAAATTTTCGCGAAAGTATTCGAAGATTTGTAGAAATACTTTATGAATACATATCGTGCATGTTAAACGCAGCATGTGGAAGCGTTGCGAGATTTCGTTAAAGCTCGAAGTAAATTTTCAAAGAAAATGCAGAAGTTACGTGATGTTTAATGCAAATATATATAATTTGTAGAAATTATAGAAATATTCAGACAGCAAATTTATTCATTACGTCAGGGAACTGCAGTATTTAGCGAGAGCATTCTTAACTAGTTAATTGTACTCGCCTGTGAATTTTCAATGCGCCGGTTTAACGCAGCAGCAGTTTCTTCTTAGAAAGGTGAATGATCCGCGAACGCGTGGGTGCGAATAACAAATGTTCGGAATAAGAGATCGTAAGTTCGGCGCCGAGCTTTCCTCTTTCAGGCGAACCTAGTGAATTCTGCGAATAAACGCGAAATTTTATGCATACCGAGAGAACGAAAGAGAGAGAAAGAGAGAGAGAGAGAGAGACTGGGAGTAATTTTTCGAGCTACGCCGGTCGTAATTAAAGCAGCTGACTCGATTCTAATTTTCTGTACCGCGATGTCTGTTTCTCCTTCTTCCTTTTTCCCTCTCTCTTTTTTTCATCATGCTTCACAATGAAACGATTTGAATTTAAGAACGACCATGTGACATTTGCCATATGGTAAAAACCGGGCGAATATTTCACGTCGATATTCAATTTCCTGTCGCGACTCGAGCCGGAATAACCAAAAATTTCGAATTTTCCTTGGCACTCTCCGGTGTTCACGGTGCTCGCGGGGAAATTTTCGTCCTGGGAAAATTTTTGTTCCTTGTCGATCGATCAATCACGTCGCGGCCATTGTTCACACGGATCAGAAAAATGGTCGCCCCGTTTTGGCGATCGTCGGCTATATTTAACGAGCTCGCGAAGATCGGGAGCATGCGAATAAGAAGACGCCAGGGCGCGAACGATTCAAAGTATCGTTAGGGGAGCGGAAGATTGAAGTGGTGGTGTTTTCTTCGCCGTTTTTGCCCCTTACAATGGGACACGCCAGGAAATACGATCCTACGTGTCTCGTAACCCAGTTTCACGGATCGTTTTGCTTCTGCACGAAAAGTCGATCGTCTCTCTCTCTCTGTCTCGTGGCGTTAGTCACTCTCACCGTGGCTCACCCGTTGTTTTTTCCCTTCTTTCAACTGTCACAACTGCGGAAGGATCGCCCCACTGCAGAGATCTTTCTTCGACGAAAGATTAACGATTACAACGCGATCGGTCGCCTGACGTGTCCGTCGCAGCGCGATATTTTTCTCGATACAATTCGCGCGCCCCATTCCCGAGGGGAGCGGTTATCCATTCGACACTCGGTTTCTAATTGGTCCGTTTCTAATTGGAGAATACCTGGCTGCGAATTCCGGAAGGACCTTTGTCCGGCTGGCGCGCAGAGAGAAAGACACGGAAAACGAAATGCACGGATACATCCCGCTTCCATCTTTTCTTTTCTCGCGTCTCCTCGCCCCCTTTTTTCCTCTCTCTTTTCATTCTTACCATTCTTTCTTGCCACTCTGTCCCCTCTGTCTTTCTTCTCTCGTTTCTTTCGTCGTCCAGCCTCTTTTCTTTTTCAGCCTCCGTTCAGACTGAAGCTCGATGGGAATCGCGATTTTCACCCTGCGTCCCGATCCCAGCGAAATTGAAAGCAAATATTTTGAAAAAAAATCGTTGCGCCTTGGCAGTCATTGGCCAAGGTATTTTCTTCGCCTGTTCTCGCCCGTTTTTTCGCTCCACCCTCGCCTGTTTTTCTTTCATTCGTTCTCCCCCCCCCTCTTCCCTTTCGACGCGGTTCTTTCGTTAACGAAGAATCGCAGTGGCAGGTGAGCAATCGTCCGTTTTTCAGCGTCGTTCGCTTTTTCTGTGTTCCCCTGGAAACGTACCGAGGAAGTTTCGCGGGGAAACGGGCGTGAATAATTCCGACTAAGGAATAAGAAAAATTTGCTATATCTCGCTCACCTTCTTCAACGAGTTCCTTTTAATTTCCTTTTAACTTGAGCTATTTCGCTGAGTTGTTGATTTTTGGTAGAATCGATCTTCGTGAAGAGAAATGCGACAACGATGACGAAAACGATTGTGAAACAAGTTCCTCGTTACATTCATTGTATTTATAAGGCACACGTTACAATTATGTCGTCAGTTAATGAATTAAATCTTCCAAATATTATAAACATCTTAGCTTTCGAAACATGGATAAAGCGAAAGTAACGACAAGATCTCGTTCTACTTCACTTTCCCGCCATTTGTTTCACTTGCACGTATAGTACTCTGTTCGCGTCTACTCGAGTTCAAAGGGAATCGATCTTTATTTTCGGAGCTACTTTGTTTTCGCGCTTTTCCACCTGTTTACCCACACTCAAAAGCTCGAAGCACATATCACTGTCATTTATTGTTAGAAATTCATAAGATCTTTTTGCTCGCCCCCGCATCTGTGACCAGAGAATTTATGATCTACAGTTTTTTTTTTGATATATGTGTGTGTGTGTGTG
>NIPQ01050428.1:0-10008 GCA_002806875.1 Lepidotrigona ventralis hoosana | reverse complement strand
TTTTTTTTTTTAGAAAAAAATTTTTATTTTAATATATTCATATATCGTTAAAAACATTTATATGTTACTAAATATTATATTATACATAGATGTAGATACTGATGATTATTAATACTCTTTGTTATCAATACTATTATCTGATTATGTTATATATCGCATAAAATGCAGAAACTTATAAAAATTATTATACAAATTTATAAACGTTGTTGACTGTAACTACGATATTTTCTGTCTGTATCTCTGGAAACTGAAAATTAGTGTCGTCCACAAGCTGCCTCTCGCACACTTTTCTGCCGCACTATATAGAGAAAAGCTGCAAGCTTTCATTTTTGCAGGATATTACATTAATTATTGCAAATACTGGCTCATTGCAGCAACGTAACTAGTATGCGGATCTTGTGCGCCTCCGGTGAAACAGAACACGAGTGCAAATTATTAAAACTGGCCGAGTAAACGAACGCCGGCTCGACGAAACGTAATCTGAATATATATCGTGAAATCTCCGTTGATTTTTATTTAACTCGGACGATACGGCCCGGTCACTTTAATTTCCACGCGAATGAAACTAGTTTGAACAGCGAGCTGTAAAAGAGACGCTGTCCGCAAGGGGAATGATAAAATTGAAATGACGGAGATGAATTTTGTTAGCCTGGCGCTGACAGAGTGCATGCTAACTAATTTGAATATTGTAAAAGATACTGGAAACGTTGGTATTTAGAATTGTAGAAATTAATTGCAATTTTCCGATGTAATTATTGGATGATTTTCTTATCCTGGAAGGATTATTCCCATCCAGTGTGAATAATTCAAATTTTATTTTATTGCGTCATGACACATTTATTTGTTAGAAATATACAGACTAATTTTTATCTCGCCAAATGGTATCAATTATGATTAAGAATAAGAAAAAAAAAATGTTATATAAAGACACAGAATCAGTAATTGCATTGTTATAAAGTTATAATAAAAACATCAGAATTATGATTGATTTCTGCAGTATTGGCAATTCCGTTAGAAAGATTGTGTTTATTATTAACAGTCATTGTAATTGTGCATAGTATTTTATATATATAATTAGTATTAATACTGGTAGATAAGACTGCAGATTTTTATTCACAAATTCATATTTTTAAAAATATAATTAAAAGATTGCAATCTTAGTGAAACACACATAATCATATGCATTTTATACAATTTTATACAACTTCCAAATTTTCCATACGTACATAAAAATCCGTAACCTACTGATGGATGTCATTTGGAATAAATTTACAATTTTGCTATTTTTGTTGTAACTTTTTAATAAAATATTTATAACATTTTTTTCTTATTTATAATTCTAGAACATTCTGACACCATTTCGCGGAATGGAAATCAAATATCTTGTCTACACATAAAAATATAAAGTTATAATAGAAATAATAGAATTTGTAATTGAATTTAAAACGTGTTTAAATTATGTTAACATTTCCTTGACAAAGTGTTGCAGATAAATCTGCGAGACGGGCGTTGTTTATACTAAAAACTATTACATATTATAAATCTTATCCAGTCATACATTTTTATTATTTTAATGGATATTTTTATTTATTCACATTAATATTTGGACAACCAAAGTTTCAATTTACCTCTGAAAAAATATGAAAAATAAATACAGGTTTTGTGACATATCTTTTCAAATCATTCATCTTCGTTGAATAAAAAAAAGCTCTAGATCAGTATAATTACATCGATGTATTTGTCTCCATTAATAATAAAAACGAGAACGAATCATCCTTTGCTCTTCACTGTATTTCAAAATCATTCAAGTTTTTATTGCAATCTATAGAATTATAATAGCGTCATTGTATAATTACATCGATGTATTTGTCTCCATTAATAATAAAAACGAGAACGAATCATCCTTTGCTCTTCACTGTATTTCAAAATCATTCAAGTTTTTATTGCAATCTATAGAATTATAATAGCGTCATCTTTCTTCGTGATATTTTATACGTTTCCTGAATTTATAAATAGTATTTTACATCTTTAAATATTATGCATGCTCCCACTTAAAACAGAATAAGATTTGATATGATAAATTATACGTATTGTGACATGTTTTTCTTCGTGATATTTTATACGTTTCCTGAATTTATAAATAGTATTTTACATCTTTAAATATTATGCATGCTCCCACTTAAAACAGAATAAGATTTGATATGATAAATTATACGTATTGTGACATGTATGTTTTTTTCCTCCAACGAAATGCAACGACGAATATTTTACTAATTATTTTTCCCCCTTCTTTTGCCATTTTCAATTACAAACAAAAGAAACGTCTACTCGGTGGTCGTATGTCCCGCAAGGAAACATAAAAATTCAGATTTGTATCGCGATACCGATAGTAGTATAATAACGTGCAGTTTTTCGTTTTGCGATATTCTGGTTGCGTTTTCGGAATTTGTAAACATTGTTTTACACTTTCAAAGGTCATACACGCTATTACTTAAAAGCCAATGAAACGCGCGGATGTGGTAGCACGCGTTGATATTCGAAAGTTTTTCAAAAGCACTCGCGGTGAAAACCTACGAATTGTTCGATAAACCGATTTACCATCCGATCCTGAAAACTTTTATCCATGCCTGCAAAATCGTCGATTCGATGACATTTCGCTTGTTATACGGGAAATACGTCAGATATTAGAGAATGTTTTAAACGGCCGCTTGGAAAATTTGAAAGAGTGGAAACGAAAATGAAATGCAAACAAAGCTGATGAAATTCGTTTGTAAGAAATATCGTCAAAAACACAATGATATTTGTTACTGCCGTAGATAATTATATCAGTCCATCATTCAAATAGGAAATCGATAGAAGTTGAAGTCTTCTTCACGGTTTTGCANCATATGTTTCAATTAATTTTTTTTTTTTTTTCAAGATAAACATTTTGGTTTTAAATTAGGATTTTAAAACACAGAGCGAAGACAGTACGTGGAAATAAATGTTTTCACTAATAATTTTTCCTTCCTTGATAATTTATTGATTTAATCAGTCTAACAATAAGTTAATTGGTATGATTGGAAATTGAGAGTCAACAGTTTAGATTTTATACTGCTTAATTTTAATTTGCAATTTGGTTAGGTTTAGGTTAGATTTTATTGCTAATTAGGTTAGGTTAAATTTTATTGCTAATCTGTATGAAACGAAATATAAAATAAAATTGAATACTTTAAATTTTTGTAGTACAATATAAATGACATATTACATCTATGACTATAGATACTTAAGAGTTAAACACTTAATGATTTAATCATTGATCATTTAAATCAGTAAATGTTAACTTAAAAAATTTTTCTATCAACGACACAGGATATGGTTTCGACTTGGCAACGAATTTAGAATTTTCAACAGAAAAAGATCGTTTAAATATTTTAAATATTTTAAATCTAATTTAGTATTTAAAATTCAATAATGTCAGTGTAATTACATATTAATGCAAGAACACTTTTATCTTGTTATTAATTTGAATATGAGAGACTCTAGTGTATTATATATTCATATCATAGTTAATCTTCCTTCTATCTAGTGACATTATTTAGTTCTAAATATAAAATAATCGCTAATAATCTGTGATAAAGTAATAGGACATTTACTATTCCTTAATATGTATTTTTAAAATTACTTCTTAAATTCGTTCACTGTCTCTTCGGATTGTGTAGATCTTTCTATGGAAGGCTTCAAAATAGTACATATCTGTGTTACAAATGTTGCAAATGTACTTGTAAACGTATTCTGAAAAAAAAAGTAATTAAACATACTAAATTTTAGGAAGTTTTTATAGATAGATAGATTATAGATGCAATATAATAATACAATATGCTTACAATAATTGGAACTTTTCAAGGCTTTCCTGAATTGAAATAACTAAGTAAAATTAAATATCTAAATTAAATATCTAAAATTCTAGAAGAAATTCTAGAAGAAATTCTACATTTATAACCTAACGATAGATTTTGAGGTTTAAAAACAAATTTTTTTTTTTTTTTTTGAGGATTTTGTTCTCTGCTATAAGTCGCACGACATTTAATTGAAATCAGTACCAGCTTGAGTTACGTTACTGGAGATTCTGATAGTATAAACCTTTTCTTTCCTTCTCGCCAGCGTCGTAAAGTTGCTTTGAAAACATTTGTTGCGGAGAAACGGAAGGCGAAATTTCATCGAATTTAAACTTTTCACCTTCGATATTTCAAAACGCACACGTGTACGAAGTATCACCTCTGGTGCTCTACCTCGCCGCGTTCGCCTTATTGCAATAAAAAGAAAGTCAAACACACGTTTTCCACACGCTTTCAGCTTCACTGCGCTGGCCTACTTCTCGACTGTTTCGCAAACGCGTTAAATGGTCACTGTTTACTGATGTGTTCGTTCGGTTTTCACAATTTTCCGTATTTCATCTTCTCCGCACGATCGAAGATCGTGAAAAAAAAAAAAAGGATTGGGGCGCAGCAGCGGCTGAAAACGGTTTTCGCTAAATGGCCGCCTTTTTTTTTTAAAAAGCGAATTTCCACGAATTTCCACGAGATTTAGACTACCGTTTCGAACGGTAAATTCGGGAAATTCGCGTTGCGCGTTCCACGAGAAAGAAAATCGGCGTTCACAAGCGAGATGAAGAGGCAAACGACGATGGGGGAAAGGGGTTGCAGAAGTTGGCGTGCACAGTGCATGTTCATTTGCGGCAGCGGCTGCGCAAATCTGCAGCACGTATCGCGAGCCGCGCGCTAATGGACAAAAGGGTAATTTGTAATCGCTAATTACATCCAGTTAAATCTGACGTGTTCACCCCGAAAGCGGCGCTACGCGTGACGTTATCCCTCTCCTAAGCGCCGGCTCGTAGCCATCCTCCGATCCAACCCTTTCACCCGTTTCAACCTCCGTCCGTAGCCGGTATGATTAGTGCCAGCGATAAGTTCAGATGTCTGACGTATTCTCAGCGTTGTTATCTGGCTGCGATTAATTACAGCCAACGCCGCGTAATTAAGACAAAAACCCTCTCGAACTTACGTGTCACGGTACACGGTTTTATATATATATATATATATATATATATATATATATATATATATATATATATACACAATGCATGACGATGTCCATTCGGACCTCCTCTCGAGTCGCGTTTTCGAAAACGCGTGCTCCGAAGATTTTATCGCAATGGAATCGGCACGAGCATATGAGGACATTATTCTCGAACAGATTGCGCGAATTAGAGCGACTGACGAGGTCTACGAGGTGTCGAGCGTCTGCGCTGGATTCGCTTGTTGATTGACCATTTGCTCGATTAGTTAGCATTGCGTCCTTTGGCGCGCCAAACGGTGATCGACGTACGGAAATGATTGGAGTACTGTGTAATTAGTGGCTGTTAGTTCGAGGAATTTTGAGAAGTTGACGAGACGTGTGTGTTAGATGGGTTTAATCGAGGTCGAACAATATTTATTCCACACTGGTGTTTATCATTACACGGTAAATTCTTTTTGAATAGTGATCAGTTTGAAATCTGATGGTTCTGTTTATGTGTGTTGATAAAACAACAAAAATTACGGGGTGATTATAAATGTGAGAGATGATAACTTACTGAGATAAATTAATAAGAGTCGAATATTTAATTTGTATATTGTTGAATTGATTTGTATTATGAGATATCGTTTATTATCAAATATATCAAAGATTAATGACACTCATAACGGAAACATCAAAATCTCGTTGTTATAAATAATCATAACATTTGCGTTTTTATCAGAAGAAATGATGATAAAAAAAGCTCATAATTGTTTAATGATAATTGTCTAGACTTATTTATTATTGTTTTCTAGTAATAAATAAGAAATAGTTAATAACAGAAATGTATAAAAAAGTATGTATGCAATTACTAAAGAAGAAATCCACATTGAAGAAAAAAACTTAAAATACTGCTATGTCAAAAATAATTGTGCAATTTCAATAGAATATTTTAGTGTTACGATTTTATACATTACAAAAGATTTCTCATACAATAAACTTGACAAATACATTATGAAAGTAGCATTTTTATATAATACGATATGTATTTATTAAACTACGTATGTTGTTTTACCAATTATTATAATATAACATATAATTCTAACTAGATTCTAGATATTTAGATAATGCAGATTAATAGTGTTCGTTATGAAAATTATGAAATACATATATAGCTAAAAGACAATTTTAAACATATCACATATCTAAAATATCTACGACGTAAGAAACTAATAAATGTAAAAAGAAACTTTAAACATCATTAAATGTGATAAAAATCAATTATTATTAAATTTAAATGAATTTAATTTATTGGTAACACACGTTATAACAATAACATAGATGATAATATGGTTGATAATTGTTTAACAATGCGTAAAGAATAAAGGAACTAATAATGAAAGATACAATTAAAAAATATAATTAATGAAGTTATTAAATTGCAGTCATTTATTTACTTTCTCACAGTAGCGAAGCATTTCCTTCGCTTCACTGCGTACAGTGAATTTATAGCAGCTTTTAATAAATGAAATTGGACGATACTGTAGTTTCCTTGATTCTGATTTATTAAAATTTTCAGAAACGGGCGACGATATCATCCCATACTTTTCCAAGAGATATTTTTAAAAACTTTAAGTGTAAATTATCGTTGCTCGTAAAATTCACCTTATTATCTAACAATGAGAGAAGTATCGTTACTTTCTTACAATTTACGTTTCTTACACTGTACCCTTTCGCTTTTTGCTCGATTCACCTCAAAATGAAAATGTCCTTATTCACCTAAATCTTGGAGGACGATAAATTACAACACACAACGCGCGATTAAATTTATATGCGAGAGAACAGTGACAGTCGGATAAAAATCCCGATGACACTTTCATATTGTATTTATGGTAATTTCAAAACGTGAATTAATGCCCGTTGCTGTTATTTGCCAGCAGTGACAACGACAATGCGAATTCATACAGCTCATTATTTTTCACTCCGATTAATTGCCGATTTGATATCCATAATAATAATTTACATTCAACCGTGTGATTTTGCATTAGCAAGAGGATTAAACATAACAAATCGACTATTAAACTTCATCTATAACGCGCATATCATAAAACCAGTGTTATATAACAGATTGTTTTGTAAGCTTGTCGTACATACAATTATGTGCTTTGATATTACATTAAGTTTGTATAACTTCTTGCATCTCAGTACTAATAATTAGATAATGTTGCTGTCGCTGATTATGTACAAAATAGGACTAAATAAAGATTCTGGTTGCGGTTATTATTACAAGCTCGAAGACAATGCAGCAGTAATAGTAATCTAGTACATGTTAAATGAGATAATGTTGATTTATTTCGTTTAGTATAATTTTAACGAAACGTTGAAAATTTAAATTATTTGTTTTAGATCATCTTGTCGTTCTCAAAACAAAAAGAGAAGAAATGAGTAACTTTCGATGTATTTTACGACGAATAGAAAAAAGACATTCGACATCACGGATAGTCCAATGTAATATGAATATTGTCAAACATCTCGTTTGAAACAAGAACTATGAACAAGGAAACATACAAATCTATCAATTCAGGCACAAAAGGCTTGAAGAGAAAAGAAAATTTGAAATAATTTGGTAATGGATGTCGTATAAAATGTCAAGCACTCGATATTAAAATACGTAAGATGTATATAAAAATGCGAGCTAGATGTACATTTTATTCCAGTATGACACTCTATAATAAATTTTCATTAAAATGTTTTCAAACTTTACTGTGATGCAGGATGCATATAACATATCACTCTCGATAATGATTTTCGACTTGTTATTATTATAAAAATATCACAAAGATTATTATTATTATATATGTAATTACTTGTGAACAAATGCATATTGATAAGTTGAGAAGTGTGTTTTACTCTTTTATTAATATCTAATTCTTTTCGAAGGCAATTTTCGAGATACACTTTTTTTTCTTTTTTTCAAATCAAGTCACTCTCTTCGATATAATAGGATTCGGAAAATGTTAAATTAAAATTCTTTCTTCTTGTTTCGTAGCAAGTTCCATTACTTTGATTACTACAGCTCGTTATAATGTACGCAACAACGTTGACGCGTGTTCCGCTGATAAACTATCAGTAGAAATAATATTTTTCCACGCGCACGCTGGCCGATCGTCGACAGACACGGCTGCTGGATTGAAATCATCCCTGGACATGACTTCGGATTAACATAAGATAATTTAACCAAACACACCGGAATAATACTGCCCGTTGTTTCCGTGACCGAAACAATACGCCATTAGCATCTCAACGCAGTCATAATTATATGCTCGTGGACTCACGCAACACCGAGTAACCGTGCCGTTATCTCCGGCTAATCCTATTATAATTCGTATTAGGTCAGACAGGCAAAGCCGCTTTTAACGGAAGGATCTTGCCCTATTTCGGCCCAGTCGTACATTTTTATTCGCTCGTTTCTCCCCGCAATAAATACCTCCCCCCTCTCCTCGTTGTTGCCATTAAACGTCACCATTATTACCGTCGTTGTGATTGATTAACATGCTGTTCGCGCGATTAACATGGCAACGATGTCGTTAGCGTTACCAACAACTTCGGCGTCCCTAATAACCACCAGCACAATAAAGCAGCCTGTCGGCCGGAATACGAAATTTCCACGAAGCTGAAACGCTTTCGTTTCCTTCATACACGCTGCATAATTTCTTCCCCTTGTTCTTTCTTTGCCGAGTTTATAATTCGTATCGATCTGCCGTCGTGCGCCTTTCTTCCCGGTTTCACCGTGTACAAATCGAATTTAACACTGATCTGAAAGGAAGGGAGAGCTGTCTTAAAGTAATCAAAACTTGTGTCCATTCCGTGCCGGGTTCGATACGCAACTTCGGCAATTGTGTTAGAATGCGAAAAGTCGGCCGTTGAAAAAGCTACTTTAAAACCAATTCATTTGGCACTCTATTTAAAGGCCAAATGGATGCCNTTTTTTTTTTTTTTTTTTTTTTTTTTTTTTTTTTTTTTTTTTGACGGAAGAGAGTTGCTCTATGTCTAAATTAACGGGTTCCTCTTAACCTGTAAGTAGCTGCCGCTTTTTCAGAACTCGTAACATAGAATAAAAACAGTAATCAAGATTAATTAATTTGAAATGTTCTGTCGTATTCTTTTCCTAACAGCTAAAAATATTTAGACGTACAACTGATGTTATTAATCATGACATTAGAAATAAGCCGTTCGATGTTGAATTGTACTATTATAGTAAAGTACTATTATAATAAATTACATTAATTTTTATTAATTACATGTTTCTTTTATATTTACTTATTCGTAGAAATATTCTGTTACAAATAATCTGCGTATCTATACATACTTGAAACATAAATACGATGGAAATGATTCTTTTTTTAGTAATTCGAAAAATTAATTTGATAAAAGTATTACATTTATTTATGGAATTTTTACTCTCACTCATATGTAATAACTAGACTGCGGATTTTTATGCACTCAATTGAAAGGGAAAGTTTTGGGAGTATAAAATACATATGATATAAAAAATATATAAAGTGTCAAAAATATAGTACTTTTTGTAATATTTAATATGTGAAAGATTGTAATCTTTCAATTATATTCTGGAAAATACGAATTTGCATAAAATTCTGAAATTTCGAATTTCTCTTTTTTTTCACTCTTTCACGTCAGCATTGTGTATTTTAATCAATTTATCCCCAATATATTAATCAATCCTTGAATTCAACCAATGCCAACTAACAATCAAATCAACACTATCAACGGCCGTTAAATAAGAAGGACAACAACAATATTTGCACGTTACCTTTATTAGAAGCGATAATAAGTCAGTGGAGTACGGCGAGTGAAAAGAGTTTTAGCGAGATATTTTCACGAAATTACAATGTTGCCTAATCGTACTCGGCATCTGCGAGCGTGCCGCCAATTTATTCAACATACACGCTG
>NIPQ01050409.1:0-10139 GCA_002806875.1 Lepidotrigona ventralis hoosana | reverse complement strand
AATTTCAATCGTTTGTTTGTTTATCTAACCCAAGGAAATAGAAAACAAAGAAGAACTTTTTCGAGGTGTAGGGAGGTAGGTTTGGAGTTTACGAAGCTATAGAAGAAAACGTAATTGTTTCATTAAAACGATCGTGAGTTGTCTATAATGTTCGCGATGCGTTATAGAAAAGTTTAAGTATCAAAATTTAATACCGAGTATTAAAATACTCTAAAGTATAAAATACTCAACTATAAAGTATAAAATACTCAACTATGAATGAACTATGATTGAACTGTAATACTAAAAGTTAGGCTTTTTACACGAAGCTTTACCAATTATCAGGAACGGATAAATTTAGTCTTGATTAAAGAATGATCGTTGTAAACTCAAAAATAAAATACACCATTTAGATTTGTCGCGATAGCTCGGGAGAAGCTCTGTTCTTTTTCTCCTTTTTTTGTTCCCTTACAAAGAATTTGTAGTCTTCTGACCGGTTGCACACATACGATTCCATCCACGCAGAACGATGTTCTCAATTAAGCAATAGGGGTTAGGTTTAGGTTAGGTTACCCTCGTTTGCAAATTTCAATGCAATTTTTTCTGGAATGAATAACATCAATTAATTCCGTCATGTATTACGTCATACGTACAAATTAGTGTGATGCACCATTGCCGGAGGTTGATGTCCGGCCATAAAGAAGTTTAGGTTTAGGTTAGGTTGATCCGCTTCGATGCTAACAATTCACCTCGAAGAACGTTTGGATTCTCTCCGCAATTGCAGGGAACGCATGCAAAACCCGATATTTCTGTTCTTTGCGGGATTACAAATATCGGGAGGACAGCCTTCGGAAATTGAAACACCAAGTGCAGTCGCTCGCCGCGAATGCACGACAGAGTACAGAGCGGATCTGTTCGAAATTAGGAAACGGGAAATCTCTTCTTGAAAATTTTTCTCTCTTCAAGAAAGAGAGACACTGAATGACGAAGAACGACGAAAAATTTTTTCGGTGTGAACGACTTTGCTCGCGAAGACACGAGTCGAGCAAAATTTATGGAAAACGTTTAACTCCAGTTAATTCGCGCAATTAGCAATGATCGCTTAGGGAACTACACTGCTCTTCCGAATGCAATTCCTGGCGTCTGCCAGCTTCGGTCTCCTCCTGCGTCTCGCGAAACAGAGAGAAACTCTTTACCACACCTTTATCACGCGTGAAATTATTCTTCGTACGATGCTGACGACGCTGTTGGGACCTGAAATATTCTTTGCATCACGCCATCCTTTCCCCTCGATGTTCTTTCGTGTAATTAATCCATCCGAAATTGCAAGCAACTAAGCAGTCAACGAGTATATCGCGCAATCGATCGAATTTTTACGTATCATATAAGAAAGTAATCTGTTAATAATTCTAGTTATAATTCATATATCGTGTGTTACTTACATTTAATTTATTCCTTCTTATAATATAATTTATACTTACGGAATTAAATCTTTTTTTCTAGAGTGGCATAATTTTGAAAATAGAAACGACTAGTTTCAGTTAGATATTTGCAATCCATTTTGTTTTTGCGTGTATTAGAAAATGACCTATTAATAGTCCTAATTACAATTCTAATTCTATATCTAAGATATCGTGTGTCATTTATATTTAACGTATTTCTTATCGTATATTATAATTTATGTTTATGTAATTGAACCTTTTTTTAGAGTGGTATTATTTTGAAAAAAGTAACGACTAGTTTTAGTTAGACACTTTTGTAATTCGTTTTGTTTTTATGCAAACAAACTATAACAAATAATTTTATTAAATACCGTTACACAATAAAATTTAACATGTTTACAGTTTTTAGAAATCATGAAACCAGAATTCATTAATGTTCGCCGGTATATTCAAGTCAGTTCAAACGCAAATGAGGTATATCTTTTAGGTTAGGTTCAGTCACATATCTCTGTGATGAAATGTGATGTGAAGAAATGGACTTGAACCACTTTCTGAAAGAAAAAAAAGAAAAGACCAGCCGAGTTATACGCTACTATGTTTAGAGATGACCACTTCAAGTAACAGATGACGTAACTAGCCAAAACTATGGAAGGAAGAATCAAAACAGTACGTCTGATCGATGATGGACTCCTTCCACTGGCGTTTCTTAGACTGGTCGAAGGAGTCTGGATGGCTTTTTTCCCCGCGCGAAATACATAATTTCTTTAAAGTCCCCATGAATTTGCTGTAATCTTATCTCGGAGATTCAGTCGTCGTTATCGCCTCGCTATTTTCCCATTCCGAAGGAATTTTCTCCCTGCGAATATGAATCCCGTTCTATTAATATTCCTCGTCATCGAGCCAAACAACAACTTCACTTTACATTCACTGGCTCCGCCATTACACGAGTGCAACGAGTAGACTATACTTACCGCCGCGAGGATCGTCTACCGATCGAAATCTTGGAATTTCTTCGCGTCGGAATTTTTCTCGGATATTTCTCGAACAAATTCACGCTCAACGAGCACAACATAGAAATCTGTCTGTTCTTGTGTCTCTCGGTCGATGACAGCTGCGACGCGGAGGAAATTTTCCGTCTGTCTGTGACACGTACGTGAGTTTTAAATTAGCTTATCGGTTTCATCAAGCTTTGACTGGAAAAAGGAGGAAAAAGGAAGCATATGATTTTCCGTGCAAAATAGTTACTGGTGACGAAAGGATCGAAGTGAAATGAAGCAAACTGAAGAGAGAGATATAAATATTGGTAATGAAAAGTTGATAAGAATGCATTAAGAATGTACAAAATTATGTACAATGTTAACCTCGCGATGCGTAAAATAATGTAAACCCATAAAAACAAAATGATACATGAAAGAATGAATGTGGAAAATTTTGAACTGTCATATGTTGGCCTCATTCAACGAACCGGAAATCCGTAATACTTGAGTTTCTATGTGGTACGTAGATTATATTAATAACATAAAATATATATCACATTTTGTGGGAATGAATGTGGGAATGTTGAATCATCATAGATAAACAGCATTCTACTAAACGGAACATTCTATTAAACAACATTCTACTAAACGGAACTTCTGAAATGGTTGAGGTAATGTATATCATATTATATGACATTTACAGATAAAGAAATGGTGTTCATTTAGATCAGTGCGTTGCTTTGAATTTTTTAACAAGAAGCGATATGATATATTGACACAATGAATGTGGAACATTTTGAATGGACATATGAAAACTTTATAATACGTGTCTGAACTCCGTAGTAATTGAGAACCGATATATTATGTTAGATGCTATTTATGTACGAAAAAAGGTGCTCATTGCGACCAACGCGATGCGTAGTATATTATTAGTTCATAAAATCATTATGATATGGATGAGTATGAAATATTTTGAAATGTCACGTAATAACTTCATTCCACATAATAGAAATCTGTAATATTTCAATATCGTTAAACAGTGTTAGATGATAATTACGAACCAATATTGGTGTTCATTGCGTAGAATAATGCGTAGAATAACGTAAAATTATAAAATCTTAATGGAATATTGACTGAATATTTGTAGAAAATTTTGAATTGTCATTAACAATAAACAACATACTACTTTACTGAATTACACTTTCAATTGAGATAAATAATTTTAGATTATATTTATTTTCAAAGAGATTGTGGTCATTGTGACCCCATGTGCATATAATACTATGAAGCCATAAAATCGCTATGATATTTTAACAGAATATATGTGGAAATTTATAAAATATTATATGTAAACTTCAATGCACATCCTGGAAATCCGTAATACTTCAGGCTCGTTATATAATATTAGATGATATTTACGAACTATAAAATGGCGAGTCCTTTCAATGCATAGGATAATATGAGACATGAAATCGATATGGTATAAGGACAGAATTAAGGAATTTTTTGAACTCTCATATTTAAAAAAAAAAACCCTACAGTTGTTGTACTCCAATATATTTCAGGCGCCATAGAAAATATTAGATGATTTTCATGTATAAAGATCAAGGATTCATTTTGAAACACATGATGCGTAGAATATTATTAGCACATAAAGTCAGAATGGTATAAATGCAAAACAAGTGTGGAAAATTTTAAATGAAAATTTGAAATCCACTTTACACGTACGGGTACTCCGTAGTATTTCAGACTCTCAAATAGTATTAGATGATATTTATTTACGAAAAAATTGTGTTTAATTTGAAACACTCAGTGCGTGAGATTATATAAGATCAAAAACTCGATTTGGTATATTTGCAGAATGGAATTTGGAAATTTTGAACTGATTAATGAAAATAACATTAAACGTTAAAGCGTTCATTGCGAATCCGGAAATGGGTAGAATAACGCAAGGCAATAAAATAGATATGGCATACTGACAGAATGAATGTCAAAAATTTTGAAAAATCTTATGTAAATAACATTCCATGTACAGGAAAATCGTAATATTCCTGGCACGTTAAATAATAATAGATGATATCTACAAACAATACAATGGCATTCTTTGCGAATCCCGTAAACCATAGATTAATATAGAACTTCAAAATCGATATGGGACATGACAGAATAAATAGGAAAAGTTTTGAATTTTCATATATAAACAACACTCCACTGTACTGCACTCTGTAACATTACAGGCCCTGAAGATAATATTAAATGATATTTATGTTCAAAGACGCGGTTGTAGTTGTGATTTCCGTAATGCGTAGGATATTATTAGGTTACAAATCGATATGATGTACTGACCGAATATTTGAGGATAGATTTGAGTAGTCATGTGTAAACTTTATTCAATTTCAACGTATTGGAAATCTATAATAGTTCATGTGCGTTAAATAATATTTGACGATATTTACGAACATAAAATGGGTTTCATTGTGAATCAAACAATACGTATATGAGACAATAAAATCGACACGGTATACTGGCAAAATGATTGTGGAAAATTTTGAATTGACATTTGTAAGCAATATTCCACGTTGCTGTACTCCGACATATTTCAGGCGTTATAAACAAAATTAGATCATATTTATGTAAAACGAAATTCTTGAAAATGTCAACACCGTGATGCGTAAAATATTATTAAGCCATGAATTGATATGTTATGTTATATTGGAAGAATGAATGTTGAAAATTTTGATGTTTCATATGAAAAACTTATTCCACGTAACTGAAGTCCGTAGTATTTCAGCGTATTTCGTTAAATAACATTAGATACTATTTACGAACAAAATGTGGCGTTCATGAAAAAACATGGCGAATCCGGCAGTGCGTAGAGTAATATATTGCAATAACATCGATATTTTATATTGACATAATGAATGTGGAAAATTTAGAATTGACACATGTAAACATCATTTCACGTTGCTTTACTACATAATACATAAGGCGCTATAGTTAATATTGGATGAGGTATATCAACACAGAGCTGGCGATAATTGTAAAGCCTGTAGTGCATAGAATTATATTAAACCATAAAGTCGATATGATATACAAACATACTTATATACTTACAAAATAAATACAGAAAACTTTCATATTAACATTCATATGTTAACCTCACTTCACGTACAGGTAATCCTTAGTAATTCAGGCTCGTTAAATAATAGTAGAAAATATTGGCAAACAAGAAAGCTGCATTCATTGCGAATACAACATTGCGTAGGATAACGGAAGACAATAATATCAATATGATATATTGACAGAAAGAGTGTGGATACCACTGAATTGACATAAGTAAATAAATATCCATGTTGTGTACTTAACTTCAGGTTCGATTTGATTAGAAATAATGTGAGGTTAAGTATCCTCCGTAATAATTCAGGCGAGGTAAATAGTATTGGATGATATTTATGTACAAGGAAACAGTGGTCATTGTGAAACCCGTTATGTGTAGAATATTTTTAGCCCATAAAATGATATGATATATTGACAGAATGAATGTGGAGAATTTTGAGTGGTCATATGTTAACTCATTCCATGTATCGAATTTCGTAATATTTCGGGATTGTTAAATAATATTAGAAGATGTTAATGGAAAAAATCGAATTCAGTTTGAATCGCACAATGCGTAGAAATATATAAGAAAATGAAATCGATATGATATATTGACAGAATGATTGCGAATAATTTAGATGTGATATATGTAAACAACATTCCACGTTACGCTACCCCGTAGTACTTCAGGAGCTGTAGATATTATTAGAAAATACTTATATACAGAGAAATGGTGATCACTTAGAACCATGTGATGCGTGGAAAGTTATTGGTCTATAAAATCGAAATGACATATTGGCATAAAGTGTGGTGAAATTTTTGAATGATAATATATATACTGCATTCTGCGTACTAGAAATCCGTTAACATTTAGTTTAAATAAATAATATTATATGACATTTACAAACAAAAAATGCAAATCCCGCAAAGCAAAGAATTATATAACACAATAAGATCGATATGGTAAGTAGCCAGAATGAATGTATTTTGAACGGCCATATGTGAATCTCATCATACATACCAAACATCCGTAGCGTTTCAGAGTCGTTAAATAGTATCAGATGATTTTTGCGAACGACAAAGTGGTTTTCATTGAGGATTACGCAATGTGTAGAATAATACAAGACAATAAGTTCGAATTTATGCTTTTGTATTTCTCTACGCGATGTTCACAATGTAAATCATTTATTTTTACATTAATATAGCCCAATATTATTTACGAACCCGAAATATTATATTATCCGCTTGTTACATTACAAGCAAATATTGCATTACTTGCAAATATTACATTATCCGTGGTTCAAGGTTTACATGTGAACAATCAAAAGATTCAACATTTACACTGTACATAATTTAAACCGATTTTATTGTCTTATACTATTCTATGCATCACATGGCACAATGAACACCATTTTTTCGACATAAATGTAGAGATATAATTTAATGATGTTTATTATATTAAATAATAAAGAAAACGGAAATAAAACAACAAATAATAAAAGCAAGATAGACAACACAGGCAACACAGACAACACAGACAACACAGACAACACAGACAACAATAATTCGAATAAACTCAAACGACACAATTAATTCTTTTATGCAACACAAAACGATCACTCTTTTGACCACACTCATTCAACGCTGTTTTACAACTCGCACGATTCTCTCCTTTGTCAAAAAGAAAAGCGCTCAACGGCAACGCTGTACTTTTCACATCACATTCATATTTTTCGTGCACGCATCTCCAGCAAACAGGCCATCTATTAAAAATAAAAGTAATTAAAAATATAACTATACATTGTAATGATTTCGATACTACATAAATATCATCTAATAATATTTATCGTTCCTAAAGTAATACGAATTTTCGAATTGTGTGTTGAAGTGTACATATGAAAATACAAAACTTCCCACATTCAGCCTGTAAATATATTCAAATAATTTTATGGTCTTATATAGTTCTACGCAACGTACAGCTCACAATGATTACAGTTTTCTTTTACATAGATATCATCTAATTCCATTTATTGAGCTTGAAACATTACGGATATCCGGTACGTTCAATGATGTTAACATATGGCTATTCTGAATTTTCCACATTCATTCTATGAATATATCATAACGGTTCCGTGGCATAAATTACTCTACGCATCGCGGGGTTCACAATGAACATTTCTATATACCATTTCTATATACATGAATATCATTCTTTATTATTAACACGTTCTGAATCATTTCGGATTTCCGTAAATGGTAGGTGGAATTATGCTTACATAAGAAAATTGAAAGTTTTCTGCATTCATTCTGTCAATATGTCATATCGATTCCATGGCCTTATATTATTCTGCTAATTGCGCGGCTCACAACTAACGCCATTCCTTTGAACATAATTTTCATCTAATGTTATTAATGCAGCATGAAGTGTTACGGTGTTCCTGTACATGAAATGATGTTTAAATATAGCAATACGAAATATACAGCATTCAATCTGTCATTGTAACCATATCGATTTTGTTGTTTTTATATTATTCTCATTATTCGCATTGCGCTGTTCATAAAATACACAACTCTTTTAAACATAAATATAAATACCATCTAATGTTATTTGTCGAGCCTGAAGTATGTCGGAGTATCGGAACGTGATATGAGGGTTAAATGTCACATCAATATTTTGCACTTCATTCCGTTAACATATAATACCGAATTTATGGTTTTAAATTATTCTAAGCATCGCGGGGTCAATAACGAACGCAATATTTTGTACATAAATATCATCTAATACTATAAAACCTGAAATATTTCGTAGTACAGCAACGTGCAATGTTGCATCCATATGTCAAATGTAAATTGTCCACATTCATTCTTACAATATACAATATTGATTTCATTGCCTTATATTATATTATTCTACGCATTGCACGACTAACAATTGACGCCTTTTCCATGTTCGGAAATATCATCTAATTGTATTTAACGATCTTGAAATGTAACGGTCCTTCGGTACTGTGCATATAATTGGCCAATCAAAATTTTCGACTTTCAATTTGTCACTGTATCATACCGATCTGATGGACTTATTTTATTACTTTAATCCATCGCAGGCATCACAAGTAATACCAGATTTCTGGTAATAAATATTATCTAATCTCGTTTATCGCCCCTGAAATATTACGGTCCTCCGGCACTGATAGTTGCTGACATATGATTCATCAAAATTTTTTCATTCAAAATTGCGAGTATCACAATGATCATCACTTTTTTGAACATGAATATCATCTAATATTATTGACGACACTGAAATGTTGCGGTCTTCCTGCTCTGACAGCAGCTATGATGCTATGCAGCATATATGACTAATCAAAATTTTCGAAATTCATTTTGTCCATATATCATTTCGACTTGGTGGTCATGTACAATTTCACGCTTTGCGGGGGTCACAGGTTTCACGATTCTCTTCTACATAAATATCACCTTTACTTATTGATCCTGAAATATTATGGTCCTCCAGGAAGGACAGGTGCTTACATAAGACGAACCAATATTTTCTACGTTCATTCTGTCAATACATCATTACGATTTCACTATATATATTATTTTACTCATCGCGGGTATCACAGTGAGCATCACTTCTATGAAAATGATTATTATCTAATATGACTTAGGACCATGAAATATAACGGTCCTCCGGCATTAAGCTTACATATGAACAACCACAATTTTCTGCATTCGATCTGAAGATCCTATATAATTCTACTCATCGTGAGGTTTTAAGTGAACATCATTCCATTCTATATAAACATCTTCTAATTTTATTTATCGGCTCTGAAATATTACGGTCCTTCAGCTCTGACTGCTGCGTACGTATGACCATTCAAAATATTCGATTTTCATTTCATTAATGCATCATATCGAACTAATGATCTAATATAATTCCATGCGTTGTGGGCATCTCAATTAATACCATTCCTTTCTATACAAATATCATCTAAATGTGTTTAACGGCAATGAAATATTAGTGTCCTCCGGTACTGATAGAGGAATATGATATATCAAAACTTTCGACATTCGTCCTGTTAATATATCAGATCGATCATGGTCCCATACTATTATACGCATAGCGGGGATCGTAATGATCTCCATTCTTTTCCACACAAACATCTTTAAACTTTATTTTTCTATCCTGAAATATTACGGCATTCCGGCACTATGCTTACATATGGCGCATCTTAATTTTCGACATTCTTTCTACAAATATCTTCTATTGATCTGAGGGCATTATATGATTTCTTTAAACTTTATTTTTCTATCCTGAAATATTACGGCATTCCGGCACTATGCTTACATATGGCGCATCTTAATTTTCGACATTCTTTCTACAAATATCTTCTATTGATCTGAGGGCATTATATGATTATCCGCGTTGCGGGTATTACTATGAACATTATATTTCTACAAGAATATCATCAAACTTTATTTGTCGGCACAGAAATGTTATAGTTCTTCTGCAGTGATACGGTCTTACATTTAAAGAATGAAAATTCTCGACACACATTCTGTCAATATATCAAATCGATCTAATGGTTTTATATAATTAGACGCATCGCGGGGGTCTCAATGAACCATTATTTCTACATAAATATAA
>NIPQ01050407.1:0-10119 GCA_002806875.1 Lepidotrigona ventralis hoosana | reverse complement strand
TTAAAAAAAAAAAAAAGAAAAAAAAAGAAAAAAAGTACCTAGCAATATCCGCGTCGCGTACAGCGATGTTCGGCTCTTTCGATTCGAAACGACGGGATAAAGAGAAAAAACGGAAACAATTAAGCGGCTCGTGGCCCTCCATATGGCCGATAAAGAACACACGGCGTCGACGGGGCAACGATCATAATTAACGACAGTATAATTACGAGGACACACAGCTCGTTCCGTGAAGCCGGAACCGCTCGATCGTTTCGTATTCCTTCCTTCCTTCTTTGGCAATCTCGCGATTATCTTTCGTAACCAAACGAACGAAAAAGAAAGAGAAAGAGAGAGAGAGAATGATCGTGTAGACCAGAAATTGACAATAGGGGTTTGCAAGAGTTTAACTTTTTTAATACCTCAGTGCCGATATTTCGGTTTCAGGGATTGCAGTAGAATACCTTGAGCTTCGATATTTATTATTTCCTCACAATTGATTATAAGTTCTAATTTATAGGAAGCATAAGCATTCTTTTTCTTTTCCTATGGTGTGTAAAATTACATACCACGCAACAAAATAGAAAAAAGAAACGAGAAGATATCTTCAGCTTTCATATATATTTCCAAAGTCGGATATTTTTCAAGGTATCTCTGGGCCCGAAAAATTTGTAAAATACTAACAATAAGTCATTTTCGAGCTGTAATATTTTTTTTTCTTTTTAACGATGATGAGTATCTTCCGTTTGAATACAACAGAACACAAGTCTTATTGATACATGCATGATTTCTCATTTTAATTTTCTGTTGAGAGTTTTTTTTTAAATTTCTTTTTTATTTGTTAAAGCAAAAGGAAGTTTGACATGTAAAAATTCGAGGATCGTTTGAAATATCAAAGGTCACTATATTTGATACGCAATTAGTAGTACAAAGACTGGAGTGCGGAAATTAGAAATATTTTACATTGTAAATATAAAATATTGATAAAACTAGCATCTCTTATCATTCATCTCTCATTTTTCCAACTTAAATTGACAAATTGGCGCAGTGGTAAAATATTAATATTTGCGACGAAAAGATAAATAATTAAATTGCAAGTTTTTCTACTGACAAAATTTTTTTATAAGAAAATGTACTCTTTTATTTACATTAAACTTTCGTGAAAATCATTCATGTGATATTTAAAATATTTAAAATCCAAATATCAATCTCAATTAGATTCTTAATTAGATCACTGGAAGAGCCGGAAATTCTAGCTATTTATGATCCTAATAAATTAGCTGACGATCTGCAATATCTGATATCACATTAATTTCTTTTTCATGGGTATTTCGGCTTTTAGGCAAAATTTTAAATAAGTATAAATAGTGTGATTTAACATTAGAAGATGGTTAAAAATTTATAATTTTTCTTAGCTATTTCAAAGACATAGAACAGTGTATTTTTTTAGAGATTTAAATGATTTTCCGTAAAATCTGCATAATTAAAGTTCTTTTATTTTGGTGTTTCTAATGGAAATTTTATGCTTTGATCGATAGTTGGACGTTATCCTCATAAACTAATAATTCGCCTTGTCCTTTTGAACAAAAAGAAAAAATGATCTCCAGTGTAGATTCAGTCAGGAAGCAGTATCTCTCGCGACATTGAAATTGAAATTTCGCTCGTTGTGCTTCGATAGACAGATAGACGACATCTGTTCACCAAATCGGCGTTCGCGAGAATGGATATTTCGACAGGAAGAACGAGATGGACGGGAAAAGATTTCGTCGCAAAGATAGAGTATGCGGGTACGATTGAATTCACAACGCGACTCGACGAGACTCGACAAAATTGTTCATCTAGGTAGTCGCGATTTTTCGACAGACTCCGCAAGGAAGAGCAGCACTCCTCCGGAACGAGAATTAAGCATTCCATTTCAATGATTTCGGCGCGATTATTCGACCCGCGCAGACTGAAGAGAGACGAAGACCGTGGGACGGAAAGTTTCGACGCAAGCAGCTAGGTAATTCGCGGCTTGAATCCACCCTCCCCTTTCTTCTGCAAGGCGTCGCCGCCTCAACGAAGTCCCCGAAGTTTCCGCGACAGGAACTCTCTCGATGGCAAAGAAAAGTCGATTGCATTTTTCATCAGTCGGCATCAGAGCCTCCTTGTCAATTAAATTATTCGCAAATTGAATTAATTCTGAACTCACGATATTCGAATCGAGCGTACTTGAATAGAAATTTGGTCTACTGATTAAAAAGTATTCATCTCTTAATTATAAAAGAATTCGCGCATTCATTCGCTATTTATTTTCTCATCGTAGGTATTGATTTTTTTTACCACTGTGTTAATTTGACAAATCAAATTGAAAAAAATGGGAGGTGTAGGGATGTGTAGGAAATACAGACGAATATCACGTAAAAAGGTAAATTGGAAATATGGAATAAAATTATCTCATTTTGAGATGTTTGCTTGGTCGGCACTTTGGCATTAGAAAATGGACAATAATATAGATCATTCATACTGAAAGTGGTCAATTTTATTAGAAACTTGAGAAAACGAAAATTTCGTTGCAAACGTAAGCACTCCAACATCTCAAAAAAAAAGAAAATAGAACTTCAGCCATTTTCAAAATAAATGTTCCATATTTCGCAGACTATAATTGTTTCTATTAATTTCTATTTGTTTGCGTGCGAAGTGGAACAGAAGATAGACTTCATTACCTTAGAAATTGTTCAAAAATTGGAAACACAAATCTACTTCTATTAAAATGGACATTTTTTAGCATGTTCTAGCGTATTCTTCTATATTTCGTTAAACATTGAAACAATCTTTTCCTTTAATTTTTCGAGGGTTGTAATCTTTTGTTTCTTCGTTTGACAAAGAGGGAGAGAAAAATTAACTTTTATGGCCGTCGATAGCCAAATCTGTCGAATTCTGTCGATTCTGGGGGCAAAGCCGATTTATGATGAAGGAAATTGAGGGGAGCGTGAAAAATTGTCACGGCCAATTAGACGAGCACAATTAGGTGGCCAAGAACGCAAGACAAAAACTGAAGCGCAGACATGTCCTCTCGGACATCGATCAGCTTTGGCCATAAGCTCGATTTTCTGCTTCGTTTAGTGAGATCTGAAGCACTTTCGGTCCGCTCCATACCCGGCAACGATGCTCTTCCCGACGCGAGGGTGCATCAACTCTTGATAAACGTACGAGTCACCTATCTTGCGCCTTCCCGAACTACGTTGTCTTTGTTTCTTCAAAGTTTTCGCGAAATGAAATAATTATATTAATAATTGTATAAATCAGAAACAACCGCATATTAATCCTATAATAATTTTCTGCAACTTAGGTACCATTTATCGAGTCGAATTTAAGATTGTTTGTTAAAAATAGAATTATTAGATTTTACCTGTTTGTCATAAATTTATTTAAATTTTATGGTTAATTATAATTTAATAAGTTTAAAATTTGATGCATTTCAAATTAGAATTGACAATCCAAGGCGTAATACGATGCATCTGATAAATTTTACAGAATTTATGATGAAAGTACAAACTTCTGAACTAATAGTTTTTCGACATACTAAGGTTAATATTTTCTTATAGAGAATGTCGAGGAGTTGATAAAAAAAATACATTGTTCCATACTTCTACAAAAAAAAAATTATCATCGCCATATTATGGCCTTAATACTGAATGACTTTTACTAACCAAATTTATCCAAGTCTCTAAAAACAATGTTATTCGAGTGATCCCATTTAAGTAATCTGCCCTGTATAAAAGACAACAAAGTGGTTTCTTGGCATGACCGATAATCCGATTTTTGTCTTCCCGGGTTAATTTCAATATTATAGCAACGAGCATTCGCTTTATTCTGGAATGACACCGTTAGAACGTCCTTTGTATGACTATCGGATGGAATCGTTGAAACGCGACTTTTCTACGCTATTCGAGTTCACGCATCGATCATGGTCAAATTGCGATCTCGCATTACCCCCTTGTTTACGATGCGTTTCGGTAATACCGTGAACGTTACATTCGAGCCGGACTCGCGTAATCTACGTCGATCCACCGCCCGCCATGTAACAGGATTAATATCCACGCGTGCAAGGGGCTCACCCTTGGCTGTTGCGAACAACGCGCGCTATCGTGGAAATCGCGCACCTCGGCGCAACGATGCAGTATCGTGTGACCATAGAACAGGGGTAACAAGCATCAGCCGTGACGTTGAACTTTGAACATTTCGGTTGGCCCTGATCCGCGATACGCTCATCGGATAGGTAATCCCCTTTGGTTGCTTTGCTATCGGTGTTTCCAGCATTCCTGCTCCTTGGAAAATTACCGCTACCAATTTTCTCCCTGCGTATCTAATTCATCCCCGATAATTACGAGTCTCTGCGGAACGTTCGCGGATTATTATTAATCCTGCTACCCGGTAGTCTGTTTTCTATTTTAATGGGTAAAGGGATCTTGAAGCTTTGAAACGAGGGGAACCTTTGCAATGCGATTGACAAGAGAACAAGAGGAGGGGACGAGTTTATACTATGTGTAACTACTGATTACTGGATTGTAGACGTTTATGCATTCCTGGAAAATTTGATCTGATAAAATTCGTAGAATGTGTATAATCTTTTTCTTTCTTTTGACTTGCTAAATTATCCTTAACTTTTTAAATACGAGGAACAAATCTATGTAGTGATGTAATATAAAAATGTATTAAATATCCAGAGTAAAGCACTATCACTAATAGTGAATTTCTATTTAAATTCTATTTTTTTTAATTATGTTCGTGAAATATACAAAGATGTATAAACGTAAGAAAATTATAGGCACAAAATATCATGACACGGGATTTTGTACTTTAATTTCATTTCATTCGTCAAGAGTGAGGGTGTTGAAATGCAATATTTTACTTGCAAATTTTTTTCAATCGATCCACGTTATTAAATTTAATTCTTTACACGGCTGTAAAATTCTAAAATTCTATGGAATTTAAAAGAATTGTTTGACCCTTTACACTGGAAATGAATACTAAATTCTGTCGGCGAAAAGCTCTGATTGCGTGTTAACATTAATAAAAAGGTTTTTCGAAAAATACATGGACTGTATAATGTAGTTTGTTACTAATTCTTTTAATCCCAATGAGTTGCGTATGTTGCAGGCAAAGCTTTACTTCTAGTAATGTTATATCTATTCCGTAATTTCTCTGGTACCTACATTTACGAAATTTTCTAAAAAGCAGCATCTCGCACAATCATTATTAAAATGAAAGAAATACTTCAAGATCAAATCATTCGGTTGAAAATCGAAAGCTGCGATCGAGAAAGCTGAGCAGATTTTCAAGACACGTTCAGATATACTTAAAATCCTAACCACTCGCGACAAACAATCGTCCAAAGCTCCCAATTTTTTCACGTCGAAAGATCCTCTGGCTCACGGTAAATCGTGAGATTCGCGTGAAATTCGCATCGCCGCGAGTAACAAAGGTAGGGTAACGACGAAGGTGAAGTATGCGCGAATACTTTCTTGCGAGTCTGTTTTAACAACGTTGGCAAACACGGGCGAACCGACGAGACCGCGGCTAATCGAGGGCTGAAAGGCGGAAGGGTGGCGTCTCTTCCGGCGATCGGCATAATTAATCGAAGCGGTTGCAAGCGGAATCGTTAATTAATTTGCACAGCCACCGCCGCGGAGCCGAGTGGGAAAAAACTCGCCGTCTCCTTATTCGGTATTCCGCGGGCGGGGGCCGCCGCGTTTCATCGAGTTCGCGCAGGAACCAAACCAACCCCCTCGGCTCCCTCGACTGAAATTTTAAAACCCCCCTCGCGACGCGATGGGAAGTCGCGCCGGGTGTATTTCCGCGCGGAAAAAGTCGCGGATAACCGCCGTAAGCAAATAACGGCTCGTTAGCCAATCCCGTTGGACCGATGGAACGCGTATCGATCGTCCCCGTCGATTCTCCGATGCGACTTTGAACGCATCGTTGACCGCGGTGGTCACGGCTAGTCTCTGTATCGGAATAAAGAACCAATAACCACCGCGACAACCCGTTGTTTCCACCGCACGCCAGTCGATATTTGGTTCTCCAGCTTTTGTTACGGAGTTTAATTGCTTTCTTTCTTTTCTCCCTCCCTCTCTCTCCTCGCTCGAATCCCTGAGTATTTTAACGATACGAAGCTTGATGCGAGGGCGCGGAAGACTGTTGAAACACACACGATGGAAACTTTTGAATGTATTTTGTATTTAGAAAGTAAAATTTGATTTCATTTCGTAAATATTTGGATATTTTTTTAATTGTTGTAACCTTTCAGCTATAACAATTAAGGGGATTTTAAGAGCGTTCGAAGTTGAAAATTTAGTGAATGTCATTTCACATTGAAAAGATTTATATTAGCGTGTATTATTACAAAACGTGTACAGTGTGCGAAAATATATCGTAAAATATCTGAAACAGAGTATTTGTTACGACATAGAATAGATTTCCATTTGCTTTTCATTTTTTCAATTGCATTCATAAAAATTTTAAAATGCACAAAAATACACAGTCTAATCATCTGTTTGTTTGCTTGAGATAAATATGAAACTTGAAAGTGCAGAAATTCAACAGTAGAAGAACATTCGTAAATCGTTGCTATCGAAATGTAACAGAAACATCAAGCTTTTAATGAAATGTGCAAATTATTTATGCAAGAGGAATTCGCCAACAGCCGGCAGGAAAGAACGTAACAGACCAACCCTGAGTCACTTTTGATTCGTATCAAAATTTCCGTTACATCTACTGATGAAATTAGTGTTTAGATATCATCTAGTATGGTATAAATTACAATACAAATTGTGATACTTGAAAAATATAAATATATTATATATATATATATATATATATATATATATATATATATTTCGTTGCGTACTATGTACTATATATATATATTGCTGCATCTGCAAATTTCAAATATTTGAAAAGGTACGGTTTTTAAACATTCTACATACGTCAATTTGTTTAGTAAAAGTTATATAAAATGTTTGCTGCAAAACGTAAATAAATCGAAGCAGAAAAATTGCGAGATTTGCTGTACAATTTATAAATGTACATAGATTTTTACAAGTTCGTTTGAAAAAAGTATTATCAACGTTTTAAAAATGTTCTAATTTCAACAAACAAATTAATTAAGATTTGAATATCCAAAGCCCTTCTTCCTTTTCCGTTTTAAATGTTTGATAATATGCGATAAGTCTGAATCTCAAACAAGGTGACTCAGCGTTTGCTGGACCAGAATCTCTGTTAGAACATACGTGGCTAATGTCGAAGGAACTTGAATTAAAATTTTTCATCGCGATTCATCTTCTCGTGCGGACCTTTTCCAGAAAGTTCCTCGATCGTGTGGAGGATCGTGAAATTCTTTTTCATAAATCTCTGCCTTATTTCTCGGGAACGCGCTACAGTGGCGGCTCGATTCCAGCGATCCCTAAGGAGGATTAGGGAAGACGGTAGTGTGTTTCGGATCAAACGGGAGAATTTCCGTGGCACGGTGGGCGGTTTCGCTGAAATAGCTCTCAACAGATGCTGGACACGTGTTCTCCACTTAGCGTATTTAGCGTATCGCGTGTATTCGAAAAGGCGGCTCCACCCTCGTAGGCTCGTAGCCGCAAAACGAGCCTACAGAACGGCCGACAAAAAACGAAGCAGAAAAAGAGAGAGAGAGA
Organism: Lepidotrigona ventralis hoosana; assembly: GCA_002806875.1. NCBI lineage: Eukaryota > Metazoa > Arthropoda > Insecta > Hymenoptera > Apidae > Lepidotrigona > Lepidotrigona ventralis. The sequence continues at coordinate 2,458 of NIPQ01050407.1, read as the reverse complement.
GAGAGAGAGAATGAAAGGAACACAAAAATCCGGTGAAAAGCAACGCATCAATTTGATCGCGAGTGAAAAAGTAAAAACGACAAAGCAAGCGCCGATGTTCGCGTTCGTGTTCGACAGGGATGGAAACGGGCACAGTCGTCGGCACCGGAATATTTAAAACGCGAAACGGGCCGTGAAGAGTACGAGAAACGAAAAAAGAAGAGGAGGGAGAGAGAGAGAAAAAGAGCGCACGCTCTTTCACAAGGAACACACGCTCCCTTTCCAGAGGGGTGAGTCCTATTCGGACGCGTAGTACTACGTCTAATTGCGAGTCGGCATACTTTCTCTCCTCGTGGCTTGCTCGTTATCCTTTCCTCCGCGAGCGGCCTCCCGCCGAATGATTGTTGTTGTGAAAAAAAAAGAAGAAAGAAAGGGAGGGGGCCGAGCCACCCCGCTGCCGCGGTTTCGTCAAAGCCTTTTTCGGGGATGCTCTCGACGACCGGACGCGGAGTATCGGCACGATAACCAACCTCCGCCGCGTTTGTATTGATCCTCGCGGGAGTGTGTGCAAGGCCCCGAAAAAATCGCCCGCAGGAGGAAGGGTAACGCGTGTCGGAGCGAGACGAGATACGACAGACGCATGCACCACAGAGTGAAGAAAAGAGAGGGACACCAGGATGAGATACACGCTGGGTGAAGAAGGGTGAATCTGATCGTGGTACATACATCACACAAGCTCGTTTTATATTTTTATATTTTCATGAAATTGTAGGAAGCGTAGCTAAGTGTTACAACGTGTGCGTTCTACGTTGCATTCTTGCACGAATTCATGTTTCTATGAATTCTTGTTCATGCTTAAAAAATGGAGCCTTTGTTTTACGTAGGTACTAAATATTGTAACGAGTACTAAGTTTTTGAATCTGATCGTGGCACTGTCATTTGCATAGATTTATATTTTTGTAAATGCAATTTGGCAAATGGAGATTGGATAGGAAATTATTCCACGTATTAAAAGTCACAACGTGCTATACACGTGCTATAACCTGAATATTTTATATATTTGTGCATTTTATCGTCAAACGTGCAAATTTATCATCAAACGATATAGAGTACTGATCAAAAATTTACATTTTACACCTTTGCTATGTTTGTATTTCGTTTGTTGATTTTTTAATTCCTGCATATTTTTTTTTGTTATAGTGTATAACGACAGACATGTTTATTTTCTATGCATAATGTAGTAAAACGTTTGTACTAATAAAAGTTATTGATATTAGAAGATATATCTATGTATTAGAGATATCTATGTATTAGATATATCATAGATATATCTATGTGTATTTTATGCATTTTATGTATTATGTGCATACATCATCTTTGTGACTGACGCGTATTCTGAATTAGAATTTCAAACCTATTTGATATATGTTGAGTCTAATTCCGAAAATAAGTCTAATTCTTTTATCATAAAAGTTTATATCATAGTTCACTATAATATATTTATATATTCGTGTTTATTACTACTACTTACTATAATTTATATCCGAACTTGTATTGTTCAAACTAATCAACTAATCTGTAATTAATAGCAGAAGAAAATGACGACAAGCAACATTTCTTTTACATTATTATGTTATTCTCCTAATCTCTTTGAACCTCGAAATGTTAAATAGTAATTGCATAAATAAATAATGACCGAGCACTTTGTAGAAAATTGAAATTGTTTAGAGATCGATCTACAATATCCTTACATTACTAGTAACTTTCAAACATCACGGAGCACGGAAATTCATTACCATAACGATATCAATAGTCACGACTGGTTGTACGCAAAAATTATCCAGTGTACCACCAGTGATCATTCACATCGTCGTAAAACCATCCCTCCGAGAATGAAAAGACACATTACTCTCCACGATCCATTTGGTCGTCCTCCAAAATTCTCAAATGTTCGGGAAAATCATACCTTCTAATGACACAATGAGATAGCACGAGGGTTAATCGCGCTCAAGTGAACACGTACACGTATAATACTAGTTATAGATAGTTATAGCGCGTATTTCAATTTCAGGCAGGAAGTCTCGGTCGCCGCCATATGGCGGTGCAACGCGTCCGGCCGTTTTTTCATTGGCGCGTTACGCCTATGCAAACGACCATTCACGTGTGTGTGTATGTGTGTGTGTGTGTGTGCTACGAAGTCCGGGATTGTCGATCGCGTCGAAAACGTCCCTTGGCAACGATCGGCGCGCGTGAGGGGGCATCCGCAGAAAGTGCTAGGCTGAAAGCTGGCTCCCTTCGACGTCCCGCCACCCCGTTCCAGCGAACGCTGCCAACCAACACCCTCTGTCTCGCGCGCGCCCCATCGTAATCCGCCATTGATTTCCTTTGCCTCGAATCCGCCGACAGTCTGTCCAAACCCGCTCAAATTCAACCAACCCTCTCTCTCTCTCTCTCTCTCTCTCTCTCTCTCTCTCTCTCG
>NIPQ01050392.1:0-10243 GCA_002806875.1 Lepidotrigona ventralis hoosana | reverse complement strand
TCGTATGTTACAGTAATGAATAACACATTGAAAACTGATTAATGGTAATTTATGGTAAATTATAATGTACACATTGCACAGATGTACAGATGAACAATTAAATTAATAATAAAACAATTGATTTCTTTCTTTTCAAAGAGAACAAATAATAGGACAATTTCCAACTAATCAAGTAATTCAGGTAAAGTCTGAAGAGAACTTAAACGAAGTCTCAAATCAAGAAATTTTTTCCTCGGTCATTGATAATTATTCAACTTTGTTACAAACGTGTTATTAACATTCGTTAATATATTAGATATTCGAGCAATTTTATATCGAGAGGGTAAGATGTTTCTCTGGTGATCGTTTCTCGAAGAAATCACAGAAAAATGAAATTTGAGGGACACTGTCGTGTCTCTGTTCTATCTGTTGCGGACGAACAGTCTGTGTCACCCTCTCGAAGCGGTTGAAATAAGATGTTTCTCTGGTGATCGTTTCTCGAAGAAATCACAGAAAAATGAAATTTGAGGGACACTGTCGTGTCTCTGTTCTATCTGTTGCGGACGAACAGTCTGTGTCACCCTCTCGAAGCGGTTGAAAATTAACTTTGAGTATTACAGATGTCGAGGCGCGCCGCGGCGAGAAGCTAGCACCTTGTTAGTCTGACAAATTCGGTCTGTCTCCCCTTCCTTCTGTCTTCCACTTTGCCGTATCAGCAGTTAGTTCCATCTGCAGAGAAACATCAACCAGCGAGCCAGTTACTTTTCGGCGTTACCGTGTACATCCACTTGTAAATTATACTTTGCTTCTTTGGTACAGTGGATCCGGTTAAACGGGTCCTTATCTTGCCCTGTACAAATTCTACTGCACGTTAAATTCGTCACCACCTTGATTGAAGCGTTTCGCGTTTCGCGTTCGCACTTCAAGAAAAAGTAATTTTGACGAGAATTTAATAAATGTTCAGTTCAGAAATGAATGTTCAGTTTCCTAGAAAATGTTAAGCTTGGTATGAAAATATTCGTCACCGTGTATTAAAGTATTGGTTCAGAAAATTGCTGATGGCTAAATCCACAAATACGCGTTAATTGACAATTAGACTGATTTTTATATAATATCTATATATAATATTTAATAACAACCATATACAATATTTAAAGCATATACAATGTCTAAAGTAAATTTTTATTTGAATTCCTTCAGCTGAGTTATTAAAATTTAAACACAATGAAATTTATTTATTTGATGATAAATGACTGTTCAGAGTCATCGAGAATAGCTTTCATGTTCAACTTCAAACTACATACTACAGTCTCGTACAATGCCTTCTCAACCTTTTCTTGAATCAGAGAAAAAACAAGCATCTCTGACTTCATCTACCGTGCGAACGATCAGTTAATAGCATAATTGAAGCGCGTGCTCTTCGTTCCCCGATGTGGGGGTGAAAAAAGTCTCTCTCGCTAATTTATTCGAATTGATGCGTTGTGGAGCCGGTCTGGTAGTTGTTGGAATGCCACAGGCAGCTGGCCCTGCTCCGGTCGTTGGAAATTGGCGAGAATGGAATCTCGAGCAGTTCCAGAAGTCACCGGTCCTTGCGGAGGGTGCCGATCGTTGGTGGAACGGTGTTTGCTCGCTTAATCGGCCGACCTACGACGCCACCCTCTCTCTCTCTCTCTCTCTCCTCCCACCATCCCGTCGCATCCTTTCCTCTGTCGTTTTCCTTGTCCAACGAAACCTGTACCGGGCGAATGACTATCGGAAAGTGATATCGTGGATTTCCAACGGCCACACTTCGGTATTGCGACGATTCCGTGGCACTTGCTTTGTTTCGTAGCCGCCTGGAAATCGAGCCTTTGCCACCCAGCTGGGGGAGAGGCCCGGAGCCTCGAAAATGGGGTGACTGAGAACGGGATGAGGAACGGCCGACGACTCGCTGCCGCTCACCCGTGAGGGTAATAGAATTGCATGGCCGAGGAGTGCCAATATCCGGCGCGGCCTTGTCGGCGGCGTTTAATTGCGTTAGTATTTCATCGCGGAACTCGACGCCAGCCGACCAGACTTTTCGATTTCGACATACACCGATGGATATTCACTCGACTCCGAGTGGAATTCCAGGTGGTATGTTGTAGTGGCGCGGAAAGATAATGTCGATCAGTATGTAAAATGCTGGTATTGTTTCTTATTTTTTTTATTCTTTTTCTTTTTTTGGTACCAGTGATCTTTCGAAGAGTTGTGAAAATCTCGAGATTCATAGAATTTAGAGGTTACGTTGAAATTTTTGTGCCTTTGATTTTTTCACAGAGATATTGATGTGTAAAATGTAGATGATGTATTTCTTTTGGATTAGTTGAGAATAACACTTTCATGTTGTAATTCCCTAATTTTGAAAAAAAAGAAAATGAATTTCTGTCGTGAGACTGAGTGCAAGAAACTCAAATTACTAGATAATTTTCTTCTATATTTCTTTGTGTCGAAAATATGTAAATGATAAACAGAAGTTTACTTCCATCGATCATAAAGATGTGTTTCAAAGCAATTGAATTGTAACACGTTTATCTCATCCGATCGGCGCGAGGTTCAAGGTTGAATCTTGGCAGAAAACATCAGCCGAGTGGATTACTATCCGGAGAAAATGATGTGGAAGCTTTTGAAATGGCGGTCGAGATACCGATGTACCGCTATGTTTCCAGCTAGCGTGGAGAGATAATGCTAGGGGGTAGTAACAGTCGGAGGTTTATCTTCGCAGGACCATAAAACTAACCCGTTCTATGCTTAATGACGAGTATACCGCGAATACCAGACTACAGCTTGTTTCAAAACTCGGGCAGAATTCCCTCCCTTAATGGAGATCCCAACATTCTACGCTAATTATAACATTTTTACACGTTGCGACTTCGTTGCAGTTCGTTGAAGATTTTATGCCAGGGACGAGCATAAGTTCTCGTTAGAAGAGAACTGTATACAGTGACTTTGAGACACAAAGATCTTATTCGTCTTGATAGAACGTAGCTTTTTTTTAAATGCAGTTTCATATTTTTATGAACTTAATTAGATAAACGGATCTTTGTATTTTCAGAATGGAAAAAGAAATGAATTTCGGATATTTTATGTACTTTACTTTTGTGCATTAAGTAAAATAATAGGCAAGACTTGTTTGATATTCGAAATTTGAGGGCTTTTGGTGAAATACTTCGAAGTATGAAAAATGTGAATACCAAGTGGAAAAATATTGTCCGAATAAATGTATGTTAAATAAAAGAACATTTATGCAAACGTGATTTTGATAATTTCTTTCCATGGAATGCGGATGCTTGGAGTGTTTTTACTTGACCATACTAAAACTAGGTTGAAGTAAGTAGTAGCCTGGCAACTACTCAAAACATTCTCTGAGTCAAATATGTGGTTTAATAACGCGAATATAATGTATTCTAAACTAAAATTATCATAATATTTTATGAAATATAAAGGCAAATTCAAAATTTGATTTATAATATTAATTTGTAACTAATTAGAATTTTTCAAGTAGAAATATTAGAAAATAAATATATTAATATATTATATTAAATATATAAATTTTCCATATACATTACTAGAAATATTATCTGCATAAGAAGCAGCATTTTTATTAGAAAGTTCTTTATTGGAGAGGTGCAAAAATATGTAAAATATTCCCTACGATATTTAATAGATGAAATGGTTTTTCACCTAGGTTTCATTTTTTTTGAAAATTATCTTTTTAATTTTCTTCGTAGAAGTATGAAATCGCATGAATATCCGTAGTATCTGGTGATTAATAATTAGTGTCACGTAACTCTTATTTCCAAAGAAGAAAGTTCCAATTTGCTGGAAGCTCAATTCACCAAAAGTATCTGTCAAGCGAGAATGTCTAATTCCTGGTCGATGAATACATCTAATAAGACCATCTTATCTTATGTTTCATCTTATCTTGAAGGACGACGCGATGTCGCGGGCACTGGCGAAGCTTAGACGAGGCAGCGGGTATCTTTTCGCGGCAGGTTGATATTTCAGGGGCGCGTGTACAGGGCGATCGTAAATTGTAAAATCTATCAAGACCAACGCGGTCGACATAACTCAGGGGGTTGCTATCCTGGTGGTATGAAGCATGGCGGCCAGACTCGGCATAAATACCCGGTAGTAGAACAGAGCAGGAGCAGAGAGCAAGCCCAGACCCGTTGTGGCGTGGCAACATCATCTATCTCGAATAATTTATTATCGCGCGACTACTGCATCCTCGAAATCCGGACAAGAACGCAACTATAGGAACTGCGAACCGGAAACGAGTGTCGTGCATCGAAATCCTGGATACGGCTGGCTTCTGGATGCACGAGATCCGCGCGCGAAAACCCCCACGAGTCGTCTTGGAATTTCACGTCGATTCTATCGGAAACGATCTTTTATTAATACGCGCACATAAGACTTTCTGGAGCAAGAGAGTGAATGGAAGGATTTAAACTTTTCTTAAATACTTTTGGAATTTCATATAAATTATATTGCAAACATTACTTTGCTAATATACGTGTATGAAGAATTTGAGTTAAGTTTCTCGGTCAGTTTTTCAATTTTGCGTGTGTGAGAACGGTTACTTGAAAATCGTCTCATCAAATTTACTGGCAGTAATAAATTCGTGACATGCAGCAAAATATCTAGTGCCATAAATTAGGAAAAATGTCTGTCCTAATAAAGATCATAATCTGTTTACAGATTTTTCACCATCTTGTGTTATGTAAATATATTAAAATATTAAAAATGATTTATTATAATTCATTTTATGGTATGTTTTGCAAATATGCCTACTTCAACTTATATTAAACAAGAACTTAACAAATCATCGTATCATTTTCACAATTTTTAATTAAATTCTCTCTTGAATTTTAATGTTTCGTTTTGCTTTGCGGACCTTTGGGTTATCAAAATTTTTCTTAAATTTTTCGGGCTCTATATATATATATATATATATATCCGGGCAATAACTATACTAGCCTCATTTATTATTTTTTTTACTGAAAACACGAATGTGAATGTGAACAAAATGAATTATTTGAAAATGAAAGACATTAAGTTCATTTCATTTTGAGATTTCTTACTATTTCGTTCCAAAAATGTTTATTTCGATCTGGCATATTTAATAATTCACGGGATTATTGGATCTCTCTCTCCCTCTCTTTAACCTATGAAATTGGGTATTAAACGGTGTTAGGAACCGAACAAGACCGAAATTTAGTAGGATTATAATCGGCGTGAAAGATTGTGCAATAGCTCGGCCAGAGAAGCAGCAGGCTTTCGAGACGTTCATCGAATGTAAATTAGTGGCAAAGGTCGTGGAGCTTCACGTGTCAGGTAGAAAGGTTATCGATAGTGTATCGAAACTCAGTTTCATGTAACGCATACATACATATGTATATTTGTGGAATTCTATTTTTAAAAAAAATTTTTAATATCAAACAAAACAGGCAAAGTATGATACAATTTGTACGAAGTATTAAAATTTATCGAAATACTGCAATGTTCTATAAATTACTATCGTAGCACCATTTATGTTAGAAACATATATTATTTGTTCATATGAATATGAATATAAATTAAAATTTGTTTCATTAAAGACATATTTTCCATTGGATAAGTGATAGCAACTTCTCAATTTGTTCCTATGATTAATTTCACCTTTGAAAAATGTCAAGAATTATAAAAATATAATATTCAGCAACAGTTTAATAAATCACCCTGTGATGCAGTAAATAATCATTTATTTGATACAGCTGTAAATTAAATTTCATTATTATTTATTGAAAGAATTTTTAAAAATCTGTGAGTGTCTTCTCAAAATAGAATAAAATTTACCGTTTATAAATATGTCAAAGTTAATTCATTTATCTCTCGAAGCACGTAGATATACACGAGCTATCAATAAATTGTTTTACTTAAAATTTAAAGACGTTTTCACACGAATTTTAAGATATAATTCCAGCAATATTATTTTTCATGAAAAGAATTCACAGTCATCTACAATTTATTTCCTCATATACAATTACAGATTAGTATTTCAATTATTTTTAATCCTTTTTCAATATTAATCTTATATTTTTTCACTCAGAAGAATCTTTATAAAATTTAAACTCTGATATCAAAGTGTTATATCATACGATCCGCCTGACCGTTTACCGTCCTATACTACTGCCGTTTAATACCGTATGGCATTGGAACAGCATTACCATCTAGGAAACTCACAGAAGAGCGCAGGGGACCGCGCTAAAGTGCATCGTTACACGTTCATCGTAAAAGTTAGTTAAATGCCTTTCTCATTAAAACTTTGTTAATTTCGTTCGACATCGGCGCACAAAGCGTTCCGAAAGGACGACGTATAATTTCCAACGAAAAACTATCTATTCGTAACTTCAGCAGGCGAAATTTTTTCATATTTTTTTTTCTCCCCGTAATATTCAAAGAAACGCATTTTCCAAAGGAGATATCAAACGCATCCCAACAATTCCGGAATTCCATCATTTTTTTTCACGTTCGTGCTTCGTGCTGCCATCGCGCGGAGCACCCCGGAACCTTCACACATCTTTAGGGGTTGAAGAATGCCTCGTATGAAAAAATGTCGACAGATGGCACCAACTTCCCTTCGCGAAGCCGAAACCCACCCCCGTTTTTTTTTTTCGTTTTTCTCAGCGGCCATATTTTTTTCGCGGGGCGCGTATTTTTAACTTTTCAAACTTTCCGACCTTGCATAGCGCTTCCACTGAGTAGTACGAACAATTAATCCTTCAAATATTCTTCAATTTGTTCTAAATACCACGTAAGACGTTGCGTACGTGTAGTTTCTTCTCTTTTTTTTCTTTGAAAATTTCGCAGGTATCTCTGACGTACGATACACCCGGTTGGAGTTTGCGGAAATTCGCCGGGGATACATCGATTCGAGGAAAATGGCGTTGCTGGGGCTGGATCGAACGAATCCAGAGCAAAATGGTGTATACGTAGAACATCGTTTCCCTATCTTGGTATGCGGTTCAGGTGTAGACGCGGAGTTAGAGAGGGAGGGAGCAAGGGGCAGTGCCACGTTGGCGGGCAGATTTTCAAAAAACCGGAGGGGCTGCGCGCGCTTCGCCTTCATTGATCGGAGGGTTGTGTCCGGCGGCCATCCTCTCCGCTGCGCCACGAACGCGAACTACCCTCTTCGTCGGCTAGCGACCGAAGAGGGACTCGTTCGGCGTCGACTTTCAGGGCGGAGCCCAGGAATCTTCGAGGCCCTCGTTTCGCCGAGGGGAAAAAAAAAAAATTCAAAAAATTTTCTTTTTTTTTAAAAATCCAGAAAAATCGCAAGATTGCGAAAAAAGTGGGGAAAAAAAGAAGGAAAAATTTGTAAAATTTATAAAATTTGAAAAACTCCGCCATTTTTAGACGGCCCGCGGGATTTCAACTTTTTTCCGCGGACGCACACCGGAGGGAATTTAAATGAGGAAGAAACGCCATTGGACCTGCACCATTCCTTTTGTCCTGCGATTATTTTCCATTTTATAAACGTTTTCAACGTTATAACGCGAATCGCCTGGCCGTCCAACGAACGACGTGCTCATTTTTCATTCGTTTATTTATTTATTTTTTTTTTCCATTCGCGGAGACAAACGAACAAAGGAGAAATAAACGGTCGCCGAGATCGCGCATGCTTGAAGACACTTGAAAAAAAATTGAAGCCTATTGAAGTCTCTGCCTCGAGCGGGACGTCGAGCTTCTCTTCGNTTTTTTTTTTTTTTTTTTTTTTTTTTTTTTTTTTTTTTTTTTTTTTTTTTTTTTTTTTTTTTTTTTTTTTTTTTTTTTTTTTTTTGTTTTAAAAAAAAAAAAAAAGAAAAAAAAACTCTACGGGCTCGCAGTGGCGACAAGCACGTACAATGCTCGATGTCGCAATGGAATTATCGACGAGTCCTTCACGGCGAGGACCGTCCCTCGGAACGAAGGATCCAACCGACTTGGCGCGGCCAACGATCGTGACCAGCAAGCCAGCGAGGAAAATCGGTCTGCAAGCTTCTCATTACAGTTTCCTGGAGGATTTCGGAAAGGACCGACCCCTTCTGGAAACGGACCGGGTATACCACAGCATTTTTCAGTCTAGGGGACCAAACCCTGACAGGTTCTCTGGGTTCACTCGAGGGAGAAAATCAGCCGGGAGAATGGATATGCCAAGGATCGAGAGGAGGAGGCAGAGAGGAGAAGAGCGCGGAGGTGAACAGCGTGTTACGGAACGAGACGGAGGTAACGAAGAACCGAAGGAAGAAAGAGGAGGAACGATCGAAGCGGGGAACCAGAATATATCCCGTATTTGAGACGAAGTCCGAGAGAGAGACAGAGAGAGAGAGAGAGAGGACGGGGCTGAAGAGAGGAATAGGACGAGAAAGAGGAAACAAGGGAGAGAAAGAGAGAGAGAAAGGGAAAGAGATGGACAGATAAAGAGGGATCGAGAGGGAGCGAGGGCGAGTTAACCTAACCTCAAAATTCCAGCATCAATTCTGGAGCCCCTCTAGTGTCCCACCCAGCCGGTGCAATTAGGAACTACCCCTTCTATCCTATTCTGGCTCTATCCTCACTTCCCTTCGACCTCCCACCCTGGAGAGCGGCAGCACCACGTGATCCGGCAACTACACTCTTGTTTTTAGGGTGGCGGTCCGGGTGTCGGTGGTGGCGGGCGACGGGGGCGCGCGTACCGAGGAGGAGGTGGAGGTCCGCAGGAAGGGGACGAGTTGCCGGGTAGGAATACCACGTCCGCGTCGCCATGGCTACCGTAGGGGGTGGTTTATACTTGAAGGGTTACCCCCGCGGTACAGTCTCTGCAAAATCGTGAAAACTACCGAGATACGGCGGCCCCGCGAACCGGAAAAAGTGCCGGCTGCGGTCGCCGTACTTTTGGCCACGCTTTCACCCGGGGGCTTTCCCTTTCGCGGCCTCCGCTGTTTACATCGCTTAAACGTCTAAGACAATTAATGACCGGGTTTTCGGCTTTCCCTGCCTCAAGGTAGCTACGTTCTTTCATCCTACCATCTTCTCTTTTTACTTCTCCTACTTAGGACGTCATCTGAGATTCCACGTGGCGAGCAACTGTAACTTACTTCCATTCGCTACGGTATTTTCGTTGTCTATTTTCTGTCGAACATGTTCGGGAACGTGGTATTCGAGATTGTTGAGATTTCGTTCACGAGTGTACAATTTTATTCCTTCTTATTAAAGCATAAAGGATTGTCTACGAATCTGTTCAAAAATGAAGATTTACTGTTTCTTTTTTTGTGGAGAGTATAATAATTTTTTATTTTCTACTCGTTAGAAAACTCTTTTATTATTTTCTTTTTTGTTTTTTGTTTCCTTTTTGCATCGTTCTACTTTGAAAGCATTCCTTAGAGAATTTTATCACGTTTCCTGGCGTATCTTTTCGGCCAAGCTCTGCTCCGCTTGATAGTTACGAAAACGATTATGTTTATTGCCCGTGGAAGTAGTAAAAACAAACGACATCGCCGTCGGTGTCGACATTTGCGAATCGCAGGAGTTCTTCGGGTCGCGTGCAATTTTCCAGCTGTAACTGGTACGATGTTAATATTCATTCGAGATAAGGAAGCAAAAGGTGTTGTGAACCTGAGAATAAAACGTACAATCTTTTTTCTTAACGCTGAACTGTAAGAGCGCAATGTCGCGGTCGTTTCCAAGGGACTTAAAAAAATCGTGAATTAACAATGAACTCTCATAGTAAAAATTTATTGCGTTCGTTCAGAATTATTCTATTCAACGTTGGATATTTTATGTTGTTTAATTGTTATTAGAAAGTCCACATGTTTCTTACAAATAACGTAATTGGTAGGAAAAACGAATTTTTCCTCGTTTCGTTATCGTGAAAAGAAAAGAAAATCTAAAATTTCCTACAATCAATCGCGAGTGAATTTACAAAATTTTCATAAGTTCACTTGGATCCGGTTGCTGCTGTAATTGTTTCTAATGCGATCGCAGACATCACGCGTCCAGGTATAACGAGTTGGTTCTAGAGGGATATTTTGCAAGTTGGAAAATTTCAGTTTCCCCGTTCGTTCGTCTTTCAACGAGGGAACATTGATCCGTTGGCTACGATGAGATGTCATCAACAATTCACGCTCCTTCCATTAGGAACGCACTAATTATTTTAACTGACGTTACGTCGTCTGTTACTCGCACGGCTGTAATTGCAGGTTCCTCTTTTCTCTCGTGCTTCTTTTTTTTTTTTTTTTTTGCCAAC
>NIPQ01050384.1:0-26876 GCA_002806875.1 Lepidotrigona ventralis hoosana | reverse complement strand
ATATATATATATATATATATGTATGTATATGTGTATGTATATATATACACCCTTTATCATTGTATTCAATCAAAACATCTTAACTTATTTATTATCTCTCGAGGCACGAGCGTTGTCCGTGTAGTTTAGTTTCTAGTAGTTTCTAGTAATTTCTAGTAGTAGCCCTCTTTTCTGTTTTTTGGAAAATCGGTGTTCAGCCGATATTTTATAGCATTTTAAATTAGCACATGTACATTTGTTTTTACCACGGCTATTAATACAATATTACTACGAATATAGAAAATAAGTGTAGTGTATGTATATGTGCAGGTACGTGTATTAATAAATACGTATATATAATATATACGCATTTACTATACACGCATAAATATGTACGTATATGTACTATATAGATATGTGCATGATATACATGCATATATATGCTCATCTACATGCATACATATAGACAATTATCCATCTTGTCGCTTGTTAAGTGTACATAGTCATTCGAATGTATTTCTTCTTTCGTGTGAGAGAGAGAGAGAGAGAGAGAGAGAGAGAGACAGAACTTGTGACAATTTGCAAGAAGTATGCCATTATTATAACTATAATTATTATTATTATTACTCTTAGATATAGAAATATCGTGATTTTTATATTATTAAGCACTAATAATTTTTATTTTCTCTTACTTTCTTTCGTTCCAGTAAGATCTTTTCATTGTGACAAAAACGGTATCGTTGCATGATCGCGTTCGCTTTTCGTTCATATTCGTCTACGCATGAATTAACAACACCGCGGAATCGAACGAAAAGAAAAAGTAGATCATTGCTATCCATTTCTTTCTTTTTTTACTCCATGTTGTTTTCTGCGTTGTTTCCTTCTTTTATCAGATGCACGAGAGATCCGAGCGTTTGTCACAAAAGCATTTAGTCGCATACCATCTGAACGTTCGAATCCGTTCACACACCATCTCGCATCACCTCGCATCACCTCGCACTATCTCGCACCACTCTCGCACACTGTATGTGCCGTCGATTTTTGNCCCTCCATTTTTTTTTTTTTTTTTTTTTTTTTTTTTTAATAGTGATGGAGAATCATGGTTTTTTTTCAATGTCAACTAAGGCCAGTTCAATAATAATACCACATCTGAAGAACTGTAAAAAAACTGCTGAATATTCACGAGTCGATACGTATACAATTTGTTTACTTTATACATCATGCTTAGTATGTAACGCGTAAGAATCATATAGAATTGAACTATATCAATAACCGATAAATGTATTCACAATGCGATCAGAATGGAAGATAAAGAGCATCTTTAGTCATAATCGTTAGGATTAGGCGAACTTAGCGGAAGTAAGATATTAGAAAATAATACACGCGATAGTAATATAAAGGATGTGTAGTATAAATGAGAGAAAAAGGATTTTGCGAATGGTTTTTCGTCGATCTCTGTATTGATAGTGAAAAGGGAATATAACGACGTTTTTATCTGATGATCTTAGGATTTGGATATATAGCGATGGTTATATAGCGATGCGATATTGAGAAGGATGAAACTATTTTATTGTTTATAATTCGAAAGTTAGCCAAAAAGACTGTTTATATAGGACGAATATTATATACGGTAGAAATAATTTCTTATTATGGTTATTAAGAACGATATTATTGTCATCGTAAATATTAATATTGCGACTATATTACTATTATTCCTATTACTACTATTAGTATTATTTAGCCATTTACTGTTCTATCACTTTGATAGCGAATAACGGTTCTAATAAAACAGAACAAAAAAAAAAGAAAAAAAAACAATATTTGCATCATAATTTAAAAAAAAGAAACGAATCTTTGTTGCTCTGTATAAAGATAAAAAAGCTGTTCCTTTTTTCTTTCATTTTTATTTGAGATAAATTTGATCTCGGGTAAAAAGGGAAATACTCCTGTAGCGATGTTGGAATTAACGATAATATTCAACTTTTCGACTGTGTTTATCATATGGTGCTAAATTATTTTATATTTTATGTGGTATTTTTATTTTTTAATTGATTACACCAAATATGAAATTGGTAAAGAAGTTAAATAAAAAAATGAGCAACAGAAAATACATGATATTCGATTGTAATTTTAACAGCTTACGAAACGATCGTTAGGGTTTATCAAATCGACTGTTTGTTGCTAGTTTGTGAGTATTACTAATTATTTCTTCTTCTATGTGAAAATAAAAATACGACATGTTTACAGGCGTATATTGTAATAATTACCATAAATGTTGTATATATATATATCAATTTTGGAAAAAAAAATATGAAAAAATAACTATCTTAGTCTTCGTAAGTAGCAACTTATCGTTAATTATCTGTAAATCATGTAAACGAATCTACGAATATCATAACAAATAAAATCGATATTACTTTTATATCAATAGTACTATGACCTCGTTACATCTTTAATATTTAAAAGAAAATATAAACGTTGTATAAAGTATTTTTTATTGATTCTGACTTTTTTTAAATTTTTTTTATAATGGCAACAATTTGCAATGTCATTCGCTATAATCTGTTACAATTTCAATATGTAATATTACATTCTTTAGCAAATTGTTCTATCTTATACAATAGTGCTTGTTTTTCTTCTAATGTTGCAAAGGTATATTCTACAGATGATAGACAAAGTTTTAGAAGTTGTTCTTGTTTCAAACCAAACGTTGAACCAGCTATTTTATATTCATGAGACAAAGACGTATGAAAAACACCTTTGTCATCAGTCTAAAAAAATAAAATGTTCTTCTCAGAACGATTATTTAGATAAATGTTTACTCGCACCAACTTTACTCACACCAAGACAAATAGGATGTCCAGCTTCAAATAAATATTTAAATTGATGAAATTCATAAGCAGATACTGTTTTACATTGGATATTCGAAGTTAAACACAATTCTAGATGAAAGATAAAAATCAGATATTCCTCGAAAAGATAATTACAAAAATTTTCATAAATTTGTCACTCTTACCTACAGGAATCTTGGAATCAAGAAGTAAATTAAATAATTTGTTTGATCCTTGCAATGTAGGATGAATGCAAGTACAATGTCCTAATCTGTCTGGTTTAAATTTGAGGATATCTATTGTTTCTGTTTCATTTGGAACCTATATGAGATCAATCGGAAAGTATTTAATGTATCTAGAAATTCAATGAGATTAAATTTAGTTTAATCTGATTTCTACCTCTGCACAATGAGCTGCAATTTTAAGTCCAGCCAGTCTAGCTTTTCTTAACAACTCTAAAAATGTACTTCCTGTCATTGGATCTCCACTAAGATCAAGTCCAACAATATATTGTGGATATTTTTTAAAAAAATCTATTGCTAATTCTATATTATCTTGAGCTGCTTTGTATCCTTGTTTACGATTAATAGATATTAATAATTTTAACAATATACTTGGAAAATCAGTCTTACAACTCCTATAATTATAAAATCGACAATTTTTAATTGGCATTTAAGAACAAATAAATTTCAGTTATGTTCAGTTATTTAAATTATTTACTCAAATGCTTTTATAATTGCTTCTACATATTCTTGTTTTGTCATTTTCCCTTGAACAGCACGTGGTGTGCTTCTAAGCTCCAAATATATCACATTATCATTTTTGAATTCTTTAACTGTATCATAGGTAGAATGAAAAACTGCTTCTGGTGTTGTTGTTAATGAATGTGCTATATTAAATACTTTGAAACATCTATGAATCAATTATTACACATTTTCAGTATAAGAACAGTATATAATTTGGAATTGAGGACTTAAAATTGTATATTGTTATTCGTACTCGCCTAATGATGAGAAATTTTTTATACTCATGAGTATATCTTCAGAGCTTTCTGAATTGGGATTTTGCATTTTATATAATTTCTTCAAAGTATCCATGCTTAGGGATCCATTTAAATGAGCGTGAAGTTCCTATTATATGCAAGAAGAAAATCTTTTAACCACAAGCATTAACCTATATATTTTAACTTTTCAATTACATACCAATTTTGGAAGAGCTTGACATAAATTTTCTAAGTCCATCATAAAAAATAAATCAATTTTTATCCTAAATACAAAAAATATATTTTTTATTTCAATGTGCTGTATATTTAAAAACTATTGATAATACTACAGAAACTGAAAATAACCGATTCCATTCGAAACATGAACTACATATTCTCTATATACACAACTTGTTCTATAATTAGATTCGTATTTTTCTAAAAAATGTTTTAAAAAAAATAGGATGGTGAAAAATATACATATACACACGTATATTCAATTAAAATATATATTTATAATTAATATAATAATAATAGAAAAGTATAGAAATATAGACTTAAAATAGAATGCAAGATTTATAGATATTAGTTATATAGTTATATTCTCAGGAAATACAGGTAAAATAATCTTAATTTTATAAATATTATATTAAATTTATATGCTATTTAATATCTTTTGGAGTGCTGTGTCTTAAAAATGTAAAGTGCTAAAATATTGAGTAATACTTGACGTAACGATGTAAAATACTAGTTTTTTAATATATAATTGACATTAGTTTTACAAATTTAATGTTTAAAAAATATATATTATAGGGTATCTTTTAATTTCTTTTAAATATTTCCTAACTTTTTTATAATATCTAATAATTATTTATTATTCTTCCATAACAAACAAAATACAAAAATTAAATGTGAAATATTAAAATTAAATTGAATTATATGTATACAAATTTTTCAGGAATGTTTACATTCTAATTTTTCATGATCTTTTAATTATGACTCCACATACAAGCACATCAAATATATAAGTTTTGCAATTCGACATGGAAGAAGCTTTTTCAGAATAAATTTTAATTTCAAAATTTGGCATCAAATAATTTGTATTCGTATTTATATGATAGGTAAAACATCGCAGCAAAGTATAGGCAAGTATATAACATTAGTGAAGCATAAAACTCTTATACTTTAAGATTGAATACCATGCCTAGGAACTGTTCATAGTGAATTGTAATAACGCCGTCCAGATCTGTGTCTAATTGCCTGAAGGCAGAAGTTAATGTCTAAAAACAAAATTTATTCATTTTTATAAAACATAAATGTAAAATATAATCTGTAACAAAATATTATGCATACAGAGGCTTACATATAAAACTACGCAACACTGAATAAAGTCATCAAAATATATAGTACCACGACCAGCTCTGTCGTATTTGCGTATAAGAGTATCTATAATTTGATCTGATAATCTGTATCCAAAATTTGTTAAAGCTGTTTTTAATTCATTTCTATCAATATTTCCACTGTTATCCCGATCAAATGACCGAAAGCAATTTTCCCAATCTGTTACATACTTCCATAAAGCTCCAAATTCTTCAAAACTAACTGTTCCCTTTTGGTTTTTATCAAACATACCTGAAGAATCAGGATCAGTTTTGTCAATGTCAAACATACCTGTATGAATGCAATGAAATACACTAAAAACATATTAAATATGATAAAAGTCCATGTAAATCTACTCAGGAACTATGGGATGCATTGTTAACTGTATTATACATTATAATAATATAGCATTTTAAATTATTTGTAGATTAAATTAATATAATCAAATAATTACCAATCATTAAACGCACTGTTTCTGGATTAAATGGTGTCCAAGTCCCATTTGAAAGTGCTTGTTGCAACTCATCTGCGGTAATTGCACCAGATCTATCTTTATCAACTCTATAATATTCAAGTAAAAAACATTAGCCTTATATACCTGTTATTTTCTATTTATCATCAAAATTTTATTCATTCTATAAAACTATATATGAAAAATAATACATTTATGTCTTTTATGTACTAAATTGAAATTCTTTAAACTGAGAATTTTTGAGACAAATCATTTAAACATATTTGTAACTATCTTAGGAAACTTTTTGAGATATTTAAATAATTCAACTGAGTCCTCATGTATGTAATATACATAACTGATAATTTATATTATGTCATGTCTACATAATTAACGGCAAAATTAATTAAATATTTACCATGTTGCAATTTTTATGATACAACATATACAAAATTATAGAGGTTATGTAGAATAAAATTCATACAAATTTTAAAATACCTTTGAAAAACATCCCAGAGGAATTCTCGATTAGGCATGGGCGATACAAAAGACATTTTTTAATTAACGCTTCTCCAAAATATACGATTAAGTATAATTATACTTAACACTTTTTTTATTATTATACTTCGCAATTGACTGTGATGAGTAATGTATGTGATAATATTAATTTGTGTTTGCACAAGCTTGCAAAAAACACGTCACAAATACGTCACACCACTGATAATTCTGACGTGTTATTACTGGAAATACAAACACTATTACCACCTAGCGACAAGATGGTAATATTAATTGAAAATTGCATGAATCATCACAGACAAAATACAGAATAGATTTGACATTCAGTGCTTTTTCATATACCATGTTATATCTTGTATTAATAAACAGCAAATCATTAAAAACAGTTAGAATATTTAGAATGTTACAAGACGAGAATAAAGAAAATCGGTAATTTTTGAAATGACATCCTGGAAAAATGAAGGAAATTAAAATGTCATGTATATTATCGCACATACCACTTTCAACATAGTCTAACTTGCAGACCACATCGCCTGTACCGGAATATCTGTATCGAATATTAAATAGAGAGCTCAACTTAAATAGAATTTGATTATACATATGAATTAAAATTAAAATGTTTACACACGCTAATTTTACTTTGTTATATTAATTTCACAAAAGATTGAGTGTAATTTTTACCTGTTTGATAATGTTTATATGCTAATGTTAATAATATTGATTGTAATATTTTTTGAATAATGTTTTTCTTTTGTTGTATCTATCGCGAAAAACTATTTGATAATATCGATTATATATATTGATTATTAAATACCATTGTGCATGCATTTAATACATTATGTAAGTATAATAAAAAAACTCTTATTTTATTTTTTAAATTTTGGTTCAACACAAATAACATGTCTTAAATTTAACTCTTAGTTTTAAGTTTCATTAATTTAATAAATTATTTAATTCTGTAGTGCTTAATGGAGTAAATGTGTAATTTTTATATTTATTTTTTTTGCTTGAAATATACAAGAAAAGAAATTAGATGTCCATAAATTATGAGAGATATTACCCTGCAAATGAAAATTTGATTGATTAGTGGCGAAAATTATATATTGTTTCTTTTGTAAAATAGTATTTATTGATAATATTGATTACATATTATAAAACATATAATAAATATAAGAACGAGATAATATATCTTGTTCAACTTGATTAAATAAACGTAAAATATCATATAGCTCTCTTTCATTTTATAAGAACACTTATGACTTTTTTGTATGATTGTTTTTGTCTGATTTTGTATAATAAACAAAATAAAAAACTATTTCATGATTACTCTATTAGATATACCTAATAATATTTTTTATAATGGGAATTTTAAATATAAGATTAGTTTATATATTTTGAATTCTGTTCATACACACCTCACATTCATATTACGCTTGTTTAAATCTTTTTATTTTCCATGCTCCAATTCTGTATTTATACCAAATGAAAAATATATCTTTAGCCATTTGTAACCAGCTCCAAAAGGGGACTATTTTCGATCCTTCAATTTCTGTCCAATTTACAGGAATCTCAGTAATAGGAATGTTTAAAACTTTTGCAATATATAACATCTCTACATCAAATGCCCAACGCTCAACATGTAAGGCTTGGAATACAGCTCTTGCAGATTCACGTGTTATAAGTTTAAAACCACACTGTGTATCTCTGATATCTCTTACGCCCCAAAACCAAACTAGGAAATGGAATCCATGCATTAATAATAATCGGAAAAAAGTTCTTTTTGCAGTTTCTTCTTTTCCCAAGTGAGCTCTGGATCCACATACTATTGCATGAGAAGAACTTATTTCATTCGGTTTATCTATATAATCAACTGAAAAAATTGTTTTTCACTACAAAAATTCAATAGAGTTTATTTTATATCATGATTTGAAAAACAACTTACATCCTAAAATATTTTTCAAACTATCATCTAACTTTTCCAAATCTTTAAATTTAGTGGCACCATCTGCGTCTGCAAATAATATTACACTTCCTCTCGCACTCAATATACCCTTAAAAAAAAGTAATTACAATAACAAATAATTAAAATAATATTAATATATTAACATACCAACACTAATTATCAAATTAAATGTTATATTACTATACTACTAACTAGTCTTACTGCACCACCTTTTCCTCTGTTTTTAATCAGATTTAATACTCTAATGTTATCATATTTTAATGCATACATATGAGCAATATTCACAGTTTTATCTGAACTTCCGTCACTAACTATAATCAGTTCATAAGTATGTCCATTTTTTGAACGCTTTTCTAAATATTCCAAGCATTCATCTAACATTACTGGCACTATAAATTAAATATATAAACATACTGTTTTCAAAAATATTCAATTAATCTATCAATATTTACATCTTTGTTCTTCATTATACGCTGGTATTACAACACTTAAATGTATACTCCATTTTTCATATAAAGATGGAAAAGCTTCTGTAGTTTTTGTTTTTGGATTGAAAAAATATTTTTCTTTCTCATCTCGCCATATTTCTGGATATGGTTTTGTTATTATAAATAATATTATAGAAAACTGAAATCAGAGAAATAAATTGTAATTATGATGTAATGATATCTTAATAAAAAAGATATTTAATTAGAAGATATTAACATACTTATAAAATTGCCACGTTTATACAAATTTAAATAACAGATAAATAACAATATAACCTAAAAACGTACCACAATTATACATATTATTGCAAATAAAATAGTGTAAAGAAGTAAATAATATAATTGTATCATTTCAATGTTACTGTATTTTCAAATATTAACAAAAAATATTTTATACAACACGTATTGTTTCATAGTTTATTTTCTTGTACCGCCACTCTGTTTCTGAGGTTACGATTAATTTGCAACATTTAACAGTTGGCTGCACTAAATATGAATTTTATTTCATTGACGGAAAATTTTTGTATTTAAAATAAAAAAGATAGTCATAAAGAAAATTTTTTTAGTCTTTAAAATAAATATAAGAATTCAAACAATTTCACATTTTTTAAAAAAATGTTTAATTTACGAATAAATTGTTAATTGAACAATAAAATTTTTAATAAGCAAATGATAAGTAACTGTACTAATAAGTAATTGATAATGAACGTTTGTACATATAGAGGGAGTTCTATATGTTGAAACTTGTATCATGTTTAAAATAAAATTTAAATTGTTAGAAAAAAATAAAGTGATCTTTAATCAATATTCGTGGTTTTATTAATTTTTTTCTCTCGTATATTACTATTCATTTAACGCAATTCATGTATGCTTATTACAAAATAATTATAAAACTCATTTATAAATACTATATATATATATAGTATTTATATATATATATATATATATAAAACAGTACATAAATTCATATTATAATGGATTCTGATAAAAACAATAAAATTAATATTTCAGATGTCCAAAACAAAGATGAAGATAATACGCATGATACATATTTAATAAATATTGACAATACAACAGAAAAAAAACAGAAGAGAAAAATAACTATAACTGTAGACGAAGATGATCCATGTCTTAAACGAGATGGAGATGGAGATGGAAAAAGACGTACAAAGTCTGTATTTCCTGGTGAAGATCCAAGGTTTGTTTTACTATAAATACTCTTCTGTCAAGATCAAAGATTAAAATTAATCTTTTTGATATTCTGAATAAAAATGATTTTCAATATTGTTATTTAGATTTCAACAACAAAATCAAACATTACGTTGTTGGGTAATGTATCATGATTTCTATCGTTGTGAACGTATTTTGGGAGAGGGATCAGATGTATGTACTTGGTTTAAACAAGTTTTCACATCTATATGTCCAAGTGATTGGATTCGTCGATGGGATGAACTTAGAGTTGAAGGCAAATTAATCTAACACAAACATAATATTAAAGGAAAATTATCTGGGAACAAATATAAAAATAGTAATTTTCTTTTCTGTGAGAGGGGATAAATTTAATTTTGAAAATAAATAAACTCGTATTAGAAAAAAATATTAATCTTTTATTATACAGGTACAAGACTTTTATGAGGTAACTTATAGAAATATGAAATGAATATTTGTTGCAATGCCCGACGTTGGCCTGTCATATGGCTGTCTTCAACAATCGGTCAATAATTTCTTCTTTTTTTATATTAATCACACTAATTACTTGTAGTTTATATACGACACTTTTTACATATGTAAAAAATAAACACTTGCAGCAAATCTTCTTTAAACTTTCGTTAGAATAGAAGCTTGAAATAGCACAGTATTAAAAATTTTGCTTTTTTTAAAAAAATTTATGATCCTTATGTAATAAAATGGCCACTTTAATTTGTGCACAAACTCCTGCCCTGACGAAGATAACTTACCATCTTCAGGTGTTATTTCTGCTAACAGCATTCTTCCATCTTTATAGGATTTTATTTCTTCAAAAATAGTAGTATCTGTAATTATGAAAGTAATAATGCTTATAATAAAAAATGTTCCACATTAATACCGATCATAAAAAAGTACGATCACTTTCAATAAAAGTGATTTTTATTTCTTAATGTCCCCTGAATTTTATCATTAGAGATTAAAACCACCTTACATATAACATAACAATGCCATTTTGGTAGCTAAATGCTACTTGGTTTGGCTCTCTGTTTGATGAATAAATTGACAATCTCCATCATTGCATGTTCCCATCAGTTCGTATGGACAAAGAATGCCATTGGGATTCGTGTTCCTGGTTAAGAATGATAGAAACAACAAAAAAAAATACTCAAAATTTTTGTACAATATATTAGAAAAACTGTATATTATTCATAAATAAATTTAATACTATTGAATACTATTGAAATGTTTAGAGACCGAAAACCCACCTTGATACTTTAAAATGTGTTAACATTGATTCATAAGGTAAAAGAGTCTTCTTCGTTGGAAATTCGCCCTCAAGTCTTGTAAAATTTTTCTTGCCACTGTCAGGGTCTAAAGTTGTAGGATTTATTATGTTATTTTCTGGCAGCTTATTATTCGTTGAATTAAGCATACCAGTAGTAGAAACGAGAACATCATTTAAATGTGTTCGTACAGTTTTTTCAATTTCATTTGATTTTGAAGATAATTTATCTTCATTAAAAATAGTTGCACTTTCTCTTAATAAAGATTCTCTTTGAGAAATTTCTGTACTAGTAGTAGACACAGTCTCTTCTTCTAGTGTTGATAAATCATATATGTCAGAAATGTCAATAGATGGTACTTTTTTTTGAGAAAGTTCCCGCGTATGATTAGCTACTTCTTTCAGTCTATTATCTAAAAGTTGTGCTCCAGCTTCAGGTATCCTAGAAAATATCACGAAGTAATTAAACATATTTATATTTGTTTGCAATGATTTAAAGATTATTTGTTTATAATAATTTTATTAATATATTACTTGTATTCTTTTCCTACAATTCTATTTCCCAAGGTCGAACAAATAGTTGCAAGTTTAAAACATTCTTGTCGACCCGCGTTGATCTTTCCATGTGCTTTTACTACTTTTGGACCTATATTATTAATACGATTACGTTGCATTCTTAATCTTTCTTCAGCAATTTTAAGTTGTTCCCTGAGCTTTTTTACTTCAGCAGCTAAATTTGTTTGTAGATCTCTTTCCATATGCCATTGACGAAGATTACTAGACATGTCTGCTAAATCATCTAGGATTGTATAGCTATTTTATCAATATAAAAACAAATTATTATATAAAAATACGTAAAAGAATGCATAGATATTGACGAATTTATATTGAAAGTTTTTTTTACCGTTTCATAACTAGTTCTTGTTCTGTATCTGTTAAACGTTTTTCTTGTTCTGCATGGGAAAGATTAAGCAATGTATTTAACTCCATCTTGACATCTTTTTTAATTTCTTCCCAATTCTCTTCTATACTTTTTATATCTTTCCATGATTTATTGTTTTTTAACGATAAAAAATGACTATCATGTTCATTTTCTGTATTTAAAGTCAAGGATGTATTTTCTTGACATTGTGAAAGATGTAGCGTAGATTCAGATGTATCAATGCTTTCTTTGCTTCTTTGATGTTCTGTTAATGCAATAGTCGATGCATCTGAATCTACTGTACTGTTATCAAATGGAATATTATTCATAAT
Organism: Lepidotrigona ventralis hoosana; assembly: GCA_002806875.1. Lineage (NCBI taxonomy): Eukaryota > Metazoa > Arthropoda > Insecta > Hymenoptera > Apidae > Lepidotrigona > Lepidotrigona ventralis. The sequence goes on along the minus strand of NIPQ01050384.1, from coordinate 14,562 downwards.
TTCTTTTTCAGGATGTGAAAATTGATTTATATCATGATTGATATCATTATTATACATTTTTTTATTATCACTATCTTTATTTCCAGAAATATTTTCATTGTAATTAATTACTGCTTTGTTGTTTAAGGACACTTTATCATTTATTGTTACCACTCGTTTGTTTGTATCACTTTTTACTTGTACTTGAACATATTTCTCATTTACTTCATCTGTAGATAAAATTTTTAAGGGCGAAATTTTCGTTTTTGTTTGAATTTTTCGCATTATGTTTGTTGATTGTAGATTATTCGCAACTGTTTTATTTCCAATGTTATTTGGATTACTTTCAATGGATGCACAAATATTATTTGTCCTTGTTAATGTCCTTGACTGATTTAGAGTTGAGTGTTCTTGTTTATCAACATTATATTTGCTGATACATGACTGAATGTTGCTTGTTGATATAGTAGTATTTTTTATTGAGTCTACTAAATTTTTAGAACAATTTTCTTTATTTAATTGCTGTATATTTATACTTTGACTTTTTGAAGGCATCATATGATGTACTTTTGTATACAATTCTTTATTTGGCAATGTGGATTTTGAAAATACTTCCATATTTTTATTCTTTATTGTTTTATGTAGCTTCAGTTTCTCGCGTTCTAATATTTGTTGTTTTAATCGACGATATTCCTCTTGTTGAGATGCAGGTAAATGACGGACAGCCTATAAAAATATTCAAATAATTAAATATTTCATGTATAATAAAAATTTGCTATAGTATTCTTACCAGTGGTGTGTACAGATTGGATGAATTTGGTTTTCCTGGTTTTGTTGTTAATATTGTATCTTTTTTAGGTATTTGTGATATTAAAGTTGGTCTTGCAGCTGCCAATGATTCTTGTTTTTTCCGTGCTGCACGTAAAAATTGATCTAAATTTTTTTCAAATTCTGCTGTAGAGTTTATTGTTGATTGATGTTTTTCCATTGTGACAGCATGTGCTGAAGTGGCAGCTATATTTTTTTGTCGCTCAAATTCAGAATCACTTTCTGTATCAGACTCTAAATTTATAACAATCCTCTGTATATCAGACAATGCTTTTGTATTAGTAGACCATTTACTGTCATTAGATTTCACTGTAGATTGTACTTTTTCTGCAATCTTTTGCTTGTTATAAAGTGTAGCTTTCTGTAAATTTAATCTCTTTTGAATCATTGTATTTTGATATTTTTTTGCATTATTTACAACTTTTGTACTTGCAGGAATTGAAATTCTTTTTCTTTGTGGACCTTTTGTCATAGGAATTGCTTTTTTCCTACCAGTTGTTGTGTTTAAAGTTTTAATATTTTCAACAGATAAATTTTCTTGTGCAACATCATTTATTTTTCCTCCAGCATTTGACTGATTTTTATCATTTTCAGAACTATCCATGTGAGAAATTGATAAATTATTAACTGCAGGTAATACAGTGTTTGACTCAGTTTGATTTACAAATACCTGATTTGATTCAGTAGATGTACTTATTGTTGTAACTGTAATTGAATCAGAACAATCGTTAGTAGCAATCTTTGCTCGTTTTGGCAAAGAAGCTAGTAAAATTGCTCTTAATGCTTCTTCATCTTCATCAAGACTTTGTCTTCTATCTTCTGTATTTTTTCTCTCTTTTAATGTATCATTAGATGAATTATTATTTCTTTGCATTTTTTCCTCATTAGTTTGTAGAGAAATTTCATTTCTTTCATCATCAATGTTTTTAGAGGCTTCTGATACATCGATACAATCTGTCTTATCCATTTGTATCAGAATTTCATTTTGATTATTTTTATCTCTACAAAGAACTTGATTTGATTTATGTATTTGTTTATCTACAGTATTTATATCATCATTTATATTATTATGTTTTTTCACAATTAATACGTTAGTTTTCTTTTTCGAAACTTTTTTAAGCAGTTTCTTTTTTTTTTGTATTGAAGTTTTAATATCATCAGTTTTATTTGAACTTGTAGTTATATTATTTTGTATTAGACACAGAGATATTGCATTAGGATTGCATTCTATTAGCGAAGTATCAGATGATTTGTCAATAGATGTTTCATTAGTTAAATCTTCATGTAAAAAATCATGAAATGCAGTTGGTATAGCTAAAACAGAATGAGGCTTTTGTGGGAAGGACATTAATTTTAGTGGTTTGAAAGAAGTATTTATCTTTGTACTTGTTTCTTCATTAAGAACAACTGGTTGCATTTCTGCACTTTTAAATGTAGGTTCTTGCTGTAATGTATTCTTCCTAGTTCGTAATGGTAGCTGCAATTGTTTGTTTGTTTTCAAAATTGGTGCTGGGACAAGTGTTCTATTAATTAATGTTGGTATTTTATTTATGTCTTTGGTAACATCTGGTAATCCTTTCATATAAAGCGGTTCTAACATTTTGTCTTTAACATTATTTGATAAATCATTTGGAATGCATTCTGAAGATTCAGGAAGATCATCAATTGTTATCATTGAACTACTTGGTGATATTGATTCCACAAGAGAATTTGTAGCAGATCCAACAATTGGATCGACTGAAAGAGTTTCTGCTTTATTTAATTGTTCATCTTCAATTATATTGCTTATTTGTTTTGTAGTTTGTGAATGTTGGTTTGTTGATACATTATTATATTGTTCATATGTATCAGAATTATATGATTCAAGAGAAACTAAGGAAGAATTTGAGGTAGTCAGTGGGCCAAGAGTTTGTGGAAGAGCATGTGATAAGTCAGGATCATATATAGGAGTATCAGTTGGAGAATAAGGCATTTCCTGATTTGAATTAATATCCAAAGCTTCAGAAGTATTATTACTTCTAACAGCAGTACATGTATCTTCATAAGAATGTACATTTAAATGTGAATTATGTACTTTCACAAAATCTGATTTAGAAATTTCTTGGATATCAGTTGATAAATATTGTATATTTGCATTTGTAGTACATAATGGATTTTGTGGTGATTCATAATATACAATATTTGGCAAATAACTTTGATTTTTAATAATTTTCTCTTGATAAGACTTTTTATCATCCTGACTAGATATTATAGATGTATTAAAATTTGGACTATTATTTGTATTATTAAGACTAATGAATGATACATCAGATGGTTGAATACCTAACAGTTCTGTATCTATAGGTATATTGGCAGTAATTTTATCTGTTGGAGAATATGGTAATTTTTCTTTTTCCCTTTCAACATCTGTATCTAATTCCATATCTTCTGTATGACTATTTTCATTCATAGGAGGTGGAGTATGAGGTGGCAATGCAATATTTAACAATTCTTCTCCAGGTATAGGGATATTATCTAAAAAGCTTTGAGTAAATGGACTTTCACTGCGAAAGGTACCAGATTTCTTGGATTTTCCTGATTTTATACCCTTTTGAATTCTATTCTGATGTTTTTTTAATACAGCAGAACGAAGTGCAATCATTCGTAATTCTAAATCTTCTTCATCTTGATCATCATTTATGTTTACACTCATATTTTTTGCAATGTCACTCTTTGGTTGATCATTTTGTTTATTTGATTTATTTTGTTTTGTCTCAAGGGCTTTTTGTCTTAATAATGCTAAATCTTCATCATCATCTGCATCATTAGATTCTTTTTTAGTTATGTGTATTGTAGATTTTTCTTTTGAAGAATTTGTAAAATCCATATTATTGTCTGAAACACCTTTCATCATATTTGTTAGCTTCTCTTTTAATGAAGATGCATGATCCTTATTTTTATTTACAGTTTCTTCTAATAAATGAGTTCCCATTGAACCTAATTGTCTGACTTTTTTTAATAATTTATGTGTATTGACATAGCTATGAGACGACATTAATTCAGCATATGATGTTTTCTTAGACATTGTCTTTGTTGACGATCTGTATGGTGATCTCTTAGGAGATTTAAGTCTTCTTGGGGATCTCCTTATCGTTGGTGATCTAATACGATTGATTGGAGATTTTGATCTTCTAAAAGGAGATCTTGATTTCATAAGAGATCTGTGTCTTTTGGGTGGTGATCTTGTAATTATTCTTGATCTACTATTTCCATGAATAGGACTCACTTCTCTATGGTGTGATTTAGAATTATTTTTCGTTATATCGTGTTTTATTGTATTAACACACTCTTTCACAGATATGTCCACATTAGATGAGGAAACTTGATTACTCAATATTAATGGAGATGCATGATTTCTTTTCTTTTTTTTCTTTTTCTTCCCTCTACTTTTCCCAGGGGAATGTATGATAAATTTGTTAGAATTATTTGCAAGACCAACAATTTCCATATCACTGTCACTTGAAATAGGTACAAGATCATCATTTTTTTCTTGAAGCGTAGATGTATGTTTTACTCCAATGCATCCTGACTCTTTTATTTGATGACAGTTTTCTTTTCCCTGGACTGCGTCTTGTAGAATAAGGTCAACTTCTACTTGATTAGAACATGATATGTCGAGAATAATAATACATTGGATGTGAAGACGTTTGATACATTATCAAGAAGAAACATATTAGATGAATTATATTTAAAAAATATTAAAAATATATATGAATCAGAAATATAAATCCTTGTTTTAAATCTTGTCTTTGTTTTAACAACAAAAAGAAAGTAAAGAGATATGAGAATTATTTGCACTTTCTACATTTACTGTTTGTATTATTCATATTTTTATATTAGAAACAGATAATATCAGATTTATAAGCTAATATCAATAATAATTTATTGCCGACGACTATAAGATTGCAAATATATATAAAAAAAAAAGCTGTATTATTTAATTTACCTCTTCTATTAGAACCATTGGAAGGATAAAATTTGGCAGGGATTGTACACCACGTTGCATTGTGTTGAGTCGATAGACAATTTGAACAATGAGAAATTTTAGTGCCGTATCCATAATTTAAATGTCCTTCCTCGGAAGAACTTACATCTTCCAAGGATATTTCACCTTCTTCTTTCTCATCTAACACACCAATTGTTTCCGTACACTCACTCGATAAATCGCTAGCCATTCTTGAACTTACCCTCGAGCCACGAACAATTAATCGCGTCCATCCGTTGAAATAAAAAAAAAAAAAATGAAAACTATTTTATGAAAATTAAGGTTAATTACGTGTTAGGAATAAATGTGATTTTTTTTTTTATCGAACTAAACCTAGCACACGCACGACACCTTATCGTAAATAATCCCACAATTAAAATTCGCTAACAAAATGAATAAAAAATTTAAATAAACTTCAATATTGTATTTAATTTAGGATCAGAGAAACAACTTAGTCACCACAATGTCCGTTTTTATAGTAGCTTTATTTTCACAATTAAATGTATGCAATAGTTCCGCCATACTGATCATTTCCAACATATAACATTAAACGGCTGATATTCGTAGATATTCGGTGTGTTCTAAAACTGTATGAACAGTTACATTTTACATAATTCTACAAGGTAATTGATTTTCGAATGAATTTACATTACCAATGTAAACTTTCGTTAATTATTCCACTCTTTTTAAAAAATTTAATAAATTTGAATCGTAATCAATTTTTTTTTATTGTGATTTAAATGACATTCATATATATTTTTTTTTATTGTGATTTAAATGACATTCATATATATTATTATTTAAAACATATAAATATAATACATACATCGCGTATATATATTTTACGATACAAAGCAATGGGAAATACTATTCGTCAGTTTCGTTTGGTCGCAGTTTTGAACGAAGGATGTTAAATTTCGGTTGGACGTAGCGTTGAAGTAAATCTTTATCAAATATAAAACGAGCCAACGATTGATCACCAATCCCTGAGAGAACAGCTACAAATCTTCCCATTTCGTTCACACTTTTCATCTGATCTTCCATAAAGCCCGTAATAATAAAATCGCTTGCATTTAAATCGCCATGTTTCTCTGCCACAGTATTTACCGCTACTAGCTTCTCGGCTACCTCTATCTCTAAATCCAATGCCGTCTAAATAAACGTAGTGACCATGTTCTAAAAGTTGCATATCACTAGAGGAAAAATTAATTTACTTCCTGAATTATTTACTTTGAAAGCATGTAATGGACATTTCCAGTCTTGATCAATAGGAGGTTGTACTGGATACAAATTTACAAGGCCCCCGCGCATTTTGATATAATTTAGGAACTTGATAGCATGTTCATGTTCTTCGTGATGCATTTGAATGAAAAATGATTCACATCCAGGCAACGCTACGTCAGCACGTCCGAAATATGCAGCCTACATGCAGAAAATAACTGACTTAGGATTACACTATTAAAAATAATATTTATTTAAATATATTTAAATAAGACAAGGTAAGACAATATAAATATATTTATTTCTTGTCTTACCATGGACAGATAATAGTAGAAAGCTTTTAGTTCCGTATTTATTTGCTCGTTTAGTATAGCTTCAGTTTCTTCGTGAAACTTAAAATTGGCTCGATTACCACTTGGCCATTTCATCGGTTTATCAATGCAAAATTCTTTAGGCGTTTTATCCTCGCAGGAAGTAGCCAGAAATTTGATAGGAAATATTTTTCGTTTACACGTTCCCTTACGAAGTTTAACTCTCAAAAAAGATTCTTTATATTTTTATATTTTCGTATTATATTTGTTGCTAGACTTTTTCATTGATGACACTTAGAAACTTACTCTTTTGCATATAATTGTCGAATACATGAATTGAAGACATCAACAAGAATTTTTCTATCGCTACACAATTTTAACATGGCTTATTTTTAGTTACTAACAATTTACAAGTACATTTCTTGATAACCAATGCGGTTAATTATAAAAGTTTTAAAAACTATTTTTCAAGAAGTTTTCATTTTTATTCACATGTCACAGTATCGATTCGCAATTTATTTTCGATGTCACGCATAAATTTTAAATTTGATAACAAAAATAGGAATCATACATACATATATATTAACAATTATCAAGCTTTTATTATGGTTAAAGTTAGCAGTACGTTGTGTAATACATTACGATGTTTATCAGACTTCTTGACGTGTTAAAAGAATACGAACTTAATTCAAAATTAATATTTTTATAATATTTCTCTGAAGTATTTGTAATTTGACACAGAAATTAGAGATGTTTTTCAACATCATACGAGTTCATAGGTATTTATCCTTAGGTATTATCGATAAAAATTCTTTCAATTATCGATAGAAATTAAATTATTTGTTTCTTATTTTATATAATGCTTACAATGTTTTATTCATTATCATGCATTTATTTAATTTTTTTCTTACTAATAATACTATTTTGTAAAAGTAGTATTTTATTCCTTAAGTTCCTGATCGAAGATATGTACTCCTAAACCATCACCAACCCTCTCTAATTTCGTTATATGATTGGCAAGCTCATTGATGGACTCTACTTGTTCTTTCAGATATTCAGTTTCAAGAAAATCTAAAAGATTTGGGTCGTTATGCTGCGACGCTAAGGCGTGCATCTTGAGGAGACTCTGAAAATAATGAAACATTCATAAATTTCGTTAAAAAACACATTGTCCTATTATTTCAAGATCACTGATATACATACTATAAATTTGCAGAGAAAAGAAAAAGAAAGGACAAAAAGTTGGAGGAGCTGGGATTTGAACCTACGACTTCCTGTATGCGAAACGGACAGTCTACCACTGAGTTACACCTCCATAGATAAAAAAATATAAACTTGGGAGTAAAATAAAATAATTAAAATAGAAGTTAAAATATAATTAAAATATAATTTAAAGTATTTAATACATTCTATGGAAGTGAGATATATAAAAATATATCATAAATATCATAAAAATATTACATCATTGTTTTTATGTAATTTTATATGAAATTACTTTTTCATTCTAGTAACAATAATTTTTACAGTCGAAATATATAATGTCTGAAGCGGACATAGATACCTCGTTGACTTGCCTCTCTAGCTTCAATGCTTCCATCATAGCGTCATGAGCGCTCTCCCAATCATCTTTTGGCGGGCTCTCAATAGGTTTCAAAATAATGCTGCCACCTCTTTTGTTTTGATAAGTCATAAATTTCATGGCATGTTCTCTTTCTTCATCTGAAGCTTTTTTGAAATATGTGTAATGACCTGGTAAAGCTACGTCACTTCTATCGAAATAATATGCCTGAAAGAACAATCACGATAACAGAAAATATTCACGGGTAAAATAATGGTACAGAACATAAAATGTTTTTTCTTCTTATTTAAATTTTATTATTTAAAAAAGTTTAATGTTAAAAATAATCACTTAATCAACATGTATATTGACTAACCATAGACAGATAGACATAACTCGCGAACAATTCCAAGTTGATCTGGTTGTTAATGGCTTCCTCACAGTCCTTGTGAAAGTTCTGTCTAACCAGACTCATGATGTCTAATTCTATTATAGTCTATTTTAACAAAGTACAACGTAAATATGAAGGCACCATGTAATGACAATACTTCCGCGGAGGTTCACAATGCACCGAGTACAACCAGATGATACGGAATAGTGACACACGCAAGCGCGAGTGCGCACATTTTATCGATTTCATGTTAAAAATTATGACCTTGAATATAAACATAAAAGACTAAAAAATTTAATGTAATTTGACTTATCGTTCTAATTGACTACCTATTTTTCGCACAGTCATGATAAGTATATTCTAATCATTATTTTTTCCTTTTTTGTATTTTAAACTGTAAAAAGAATTATTCCATACATTTAATTATTGTTTATAAATTCCAAAGGAAGAGATATACATAATAAATTTCAAAATTTATTAATATTATTTCTAAATTAAACAATAGTTTTCAGTTTCTTTTTAATCGAGTCAAACATTGTTTGAATTGCGCGCGTTCGAAAAGCTTCCATTACTTATAAGTTTCTTGATTACCTCGAGCCAATAGGAAGAAAGTTGCAATGACTTAGTTGGATAGATTTTGGAACGCACGTAAACGATGTGTATGCAAGTGTAGATGCTTTACCATGAACTCGATGATTTAATTTCGATTTAAATATTGAAGGTAGCGTTCTTTTATCTTCTTTTTATAAATTTTATAGACAAATTTAACTTGAACGTTATTTTCAGTTCTATACATTCTTGAACATTTTGTTTATGATATCGTAATTTTTATTTATTTTATTTCGTTATAATTTTGATTATTTCAGATGTACACGATTAGTATACATAATGATTTTTTTAAATTTCAAAGTTTATATTATTATCTACTATGACAATATGTTAACTTATTATTGAAAATAAAAATATTCAGATACAAATAATAGGTTATATGTGACTGCGACGTTGTTTCTATGCAGATTATAATTAATGTGATTATTTTCAATATCATTACACATTTAGTATTAATTTCATAATGATTTTTATGTTGTAAAAGAATTCTTTGTTAAAATTGACAAGTAATAGGAAGATTATTTCTATTGAGGTAAAATGCACATTGTACATGAAACACAAATTGTACATATTTGAAAGATAATAATTATTTTTTGATAAGAAAATTTTTTCTGATATTAATTTTTATAGACAGAAAGAGAAAATTTTATTTTGTTTAAAAGAAGAAGGGAAAATATATTGTAGATTTTATAGGATACAAGGAAATATATTCTAGGTTTATATATTACAATAATAATAATACAAAGGTACAATTAATACTTTATTGTCATGTTAAAGAAATTACTGTAATACAGATCTGTTACAATGTAATGTTTTATGTCTTCTCACCATCTTTTGAAGATAGCTATAACTTGAGAAATGATTACAAAAATGTATGAGAATATGAAGTGTATTTATTCAGTTTATGAGTATTTTATATCCTATTTATTTATAATATATAAAATATATATTTATGATTTATGAGTATCTTCAGTAAAGATAGTAATTAAGATAATCGCTAGAGATTTAATAGTCATTATAAAAGCTCTAAAAATTAGTATTATAGAAAAATTATAAAATTTGATCATGCCTTATACAAAGATATGTAGGCTACTTAGTGAATGTTATTTTTAAAATATTGGGGATTAGATTTAACTGGATTTAAATTACTGAGAAACTTTGGAATTTTATCATCCTTTGTAAAAAAGAACGTTATTCCCAAAACATTTAATATATTATTATTATAAAGTTTTCAACATTTAGAAACCACAAACGAACTGTAGAGTTTTATTTCTTCTTGCGAAGAAAGGTTGGTTGATGAATATTTTTACACATGTACAAAATTTGCGTGATAATTTCTATTCAGAAATTTCGGTTGTCACGCTTCGAAAACGAACTAATTTTCTTGTATCACGATGCTTCGTGGAAGCCCTATCATAGCCGCTGTCACACGCACAAGAGTCTTATGTCTAATCTTGTGCAGTGGCCAGCAGCTGCATTAGGGTCCATCATTGTTCTTTTCTCCTTTTTATGCGGATGATTTCCTTCGAATAATATTATTCCGAAGTTACGCAGCTTAAATAGGCGTAAAAGACATAGAATAACATCTGTGACAGAAATAAACGTATTTAATAAAATAAAAGAAATCGTTTTTATCTAGTACGAACAGCATAAATTATTTAATAGATTTCGATTGATTTTCGATTTTGTAAAAACGACTCTACTAATTTTATACTGTACTACAGAATTTAGTTATGGCTAGCGTTATTATCCTTATTACGAGTATTTAATCCGATTTTTCACGTAGTTGAAAAAGTGGGATACCAAGTAGTAAAGTATGTATAAGTGCAGTGAATGAATGAGTAAAATACTAGCACCGTATTTTACCGCGTATGCAATGATATGTTCTATTTCTTCTTGTATATGCTGCCTACGGATAGTAGTCCCATTATGCTTGATATTTTAAAAAAATCAGCGCGATTTTTTTATAGGGTATTATTTTTTTAACGAAAATGGGAAAGTGCATTTCGACATTTATAAGTTATTTTTTAGTGAGTTACTTTTTATTAATTATTTCACTGCAATTTGTACTAACATCGTTTCTAATGACGATGTCGACAGTGAAGTCAAGTGGCAATGATACAGTCCATGAAAACGCGCGAAAAGTATATCAGTATCAAGATAAGTTGTGGGGACCGGACATCTGGCAGTTCTGTAGGTTGATAGAATAGTTCGACTCGAATACAAAATTCATCGCCTTCGATTTTCCTATCTGTACATTTCTTGCCGCATGAACTTACCGTAGTTTGTACACATCGAGGCGAAGTCTTCTTTCATTTCCTATTCACCGGAAGCTACAAAAACGCCGAACACGGTTAGCAGTGATCGAGATCAATTTTGAACAATCGCCGCAAAGTTCAAGTGTAATTTCGTCCCGACAAGATGGACGAAATATCTTCGATAGTTTTGTTATATTCGCCGATCATCACCGAGAACCATTTTTGTCGACGTTGTTTCAAGGATATCGCTTTCAGAGGGTTTTCTTGGACTCATAGCCACTCCAAAATTAACTCGTTCGCAAGGTGAAAGACATGCCTGATCATCTGAATGTTCACACAATAGTATCGAAGTACACGTTTTCAATTGGTCCAATTATATTCGTCCACTCACTCTGTATTCACGCATAAAAATAATAGAATTTAAGCGGTAAACGAAGCGCGTTTTATTCCACTGAGGTTGCATGGGGGATGTATAACTGTGAGTTAAATGTCAAGCAGAAACTTCCAGGTAATCGCACTTGATCAATGTTCCCTTTAAATTGTTTCGGTATCACTGCGCGATCGAAGCTGAACGCAAGTTAATAAACAATGATCTTTGCACTTCTGTGTCTATGTTCCGAGCACAACTGCCGATACCTTCTTAGTTCACCCTTGGTTATATACCAGGACACCACGTGGTCATCTAATCCACTGGCCAATGACAGGGTGGCTTTAAATTGCATCGGCCAATCAACATTTTCCTTTAAGGCCACAAGACACGTGTTTCTTGGGAAATAAGGGCACAGGCATTACGAACGAAATCGTATTTGCGTTACCGAAGTTGGACGATCGAATAGCAGACGGTACACTTTGCTTGCCTAGCTTTTCTTCTTTTCCCTCGATACTCGTGTGTCATGCGATATTTGATGGTACGTCTGGTCACCGATACCTGCATTTTATCTATTATCTTTCCCGGTCTTTCTTAGACTCTTCATAGAAAAGGTCGGCTTCATTCACAATTTACATTGTTCTAAAAATATTTCGCACGGATCGTACTACGAGACGTATCGAATTCTTATACTTGAAGGGACATGTAACTTGTAAAGTAAATTAATAAACGTATTTGTGTCCTTTTTTTTTTTTTTTTTTTTTAGGATCTACAATCTTATGTTTCTGTACAATAAACGCCATTTCCATTTCGTTATGTAACTTCGGTTCACCCTGTGACCTGGCTATCGCCGTCTGTTGGCAGTCTCGTTCTCTGTAGTGGTGTTTAATGATATTGTGAAGAGGTGAATCCTTAAAACGTATCCCACATGCCAACGCGAAGCGGGTACCCCGTTAGTTAAATAGCTGGATCCGGCATGGAGGACGACCTAATTTTTATGTCTTGCTTTAGGCCATTATTGTCGCTATAAATTTAGAATTTCCCACTAACAGAATATCCCTAATCCACGCTCTCTCGATAATTCTAAACAAGTTTTCGTATCCTCTCGTTCTCGCATCAGAGAACACATTTTTCTTTAAAGTCCCTTCTTACCGCAGCTTTTAAATTTGATCGTTAATAAATTAAATCAATTGACGTAATCACGGCTATAGAGCGAAAACTAACAGGGATATTATCATTGTAGACTGTCGGCGACTTTTGCGGCTTCCCACGAAGGAGGTCATGTGATAAAGGACGCGAGATATACGTAGTTGTGAGGTGAGAATCGGGCTAGAATCGTTGCTAATCTTGGTTACACATGCTTCGCGAACGTTTGAACATTATGCGACGTGAGAAGAACATTGAACGGCAGCTTGGGACATGAATGCTAGTGGGAAGCAGCGAATTCCCTCTGTAAAACGTGTAATATTAATACTCTTTGTGTGTCTCTCTGGGTTGTCGAACGGTCATCACTAAACAATTAACAATCAGTTGGACATTCTCTAGTCGATTTTCTGTTATAATTTGAAACTTGTCGGGCAGGGATAAGTCGCCGTGGTTGTCTACAGTTTTGTTTTTCAATGAGAGTTTCAGCTCTGGGTTCGGGAATAAGGGTGGAATGCGAGAAGCGGATAGAAGATAAAGAGTCATCTAGCTAACTTTACTTAGCCCTTACTGTGTGTTCCCTCTGACCGAGGAGACAGCGGCCAGGAGAAAGAAAAAGGGAACGGCGGTGGCAGGGGGTAACACTAGCCGAGTAAGCTCTGGACACTTCTTAGGATTCAGGGCTTAGCACCCCTGGATCCTCAGGCTTCACGTCTGCCTGGCCTAACCTGGGACTCCTCCACTGACTCCACTGGTACCCACAGCTCATGCTGTCCCCTTTTTTCCTCGTCTATCTATCCACCGATCAGCAACGACTTTCTTTCTCGTGCTCTAATTAACCTTCGTTTCTCTAGATTGTCTTTCTTTTTTTTAGTATGCCATCTACTGCTATGACAGTGAATACATGCGTGAAGGAGATTTACCGATTATGCCGTGTAGAAGATGTACAGTGAAAAGCGTAATTAAACCAATACGATGACGAACAATCGTTTGCGACGATCCACATTTGGTCTCGTTTTGAAGTGTCAAGTCTTCGCTTTCACGTCGTGTGTTCATTTCTCTCAAAGGTGATTTCTGACATTATGTACGGGGTGAAGGGAACTTCTTTCTTGAAAATTATCAAAATTCAAACGTCTGTAAAAAGATCCATCTGCTCCAATTTCGCTTTCACGTCGTGTGTTCATTTCTCTCAAAGGTGATTTCTGACATTATGTACGGGGTGAAGGGAACTTCTTTCTTGAAAATTATCAAAATTCAAACGTCTGTAAAAAGATCCATCTGCTCCAAGACTAGATCGTTTTGAAGATTGAAGTCTTCCCTTTGCAACGATTCTTTGAAACTTGTTGTACGATTTTCTTTTTCCATTTTATGAAACGTTGAAGATTAAAGTGAAACGACAAAAATTCAAGAAATCCTAACATTTTGACAGCTGACCCTAGTTGTTCCAAGTTTAACAAAAAAAAAGAAAAGAAAATCATGCAGCAAGTTTCAAGTGGTCGTTACAAAGAGCTGCAATCTTCAAGACCGTGATGGATTCAGTCGTTGAAGTAATTTTTTATGTTTCTAACAGAAGCTTGAATCTTGTAGAATTTTGTAAAAAAGAGACCTCACTTTCCCAAGAACGATGTAAAATAGAGCTGCAATCTTCAAGACCGTGATGGATTCAGTCGTTGAAGTAATTTTTTATGTTTCTAACAGAAGCTTGAATCTTGTAGAATTTTGTAAAAAAGAGACCTCACTTTCCCAAGAACGATGTAAAATCATTTTCGAAAGAAAAGAACGAATTCCAGACAAAGTAGGGATTTTACAATTTTACCAGGACCAAGCGGATCGTTGTGTGCTTCTCTTTCCCAAAGTTATATTAAAAAAATTT
>NIPQ01050367.1:0-10207 GCA_002806875.1 Lepidotrigona ventralis hoosana | reverse complement strand
TTCTCCTCGTCGACAACTTTCCTTCGACTCTGGCGTCGTCCCGTTCCTTTCATTTCTTTATCCGCGATACGGAACATCTCTTATCCTTCCTTACTTGCTTTCTTCCTTTTTCTTTTCTTTTTTTTTTCTTTCTTCTTCCTCCGTGCGAAATTCATCTTTTTCTATTTACCTTCTTCTTTCTTTCTTTCTCTGTTTCATTTCGTTTTTCTTCGTCGTCTGCCTCGTGGCAAGTTTTGTTGCGTCGTTCTAATCCGATTCGCGTTGGCGAAATGTTTTGCATAATATCGGTTCCCTTTTCTTTTCGTCCATTTCCCATCCGCGTGTCTACCTGTTATCCCGTGAGATCCGCAGAGAATGAATGCGCGAGCGAGAATTGAAATCGACGAACGTTTTTTTTTTTTTTTTTTCCTTTTCCTTCGACGCCAAATTTCGCGCCGAAACACAGCGCTCCGACTGATAAAAATAATCGTCTATCCGACGGCGTCGAGCGAACGATTTATTCGCTCCCACCCAAGTCGCGTTGCCAGTCCAATTGATTTTCCTCTTTAACGTCCGGATGGATTTTTACTTGTTCGAGTTCGGCTTCCCTTCTAACGAGGAGAAGTCGAGAAGGCGGCGAGTTATGGAAATTTTTCTTTTCCTCTGGATTCGAGCACATTGGAGCGGAACGAAAGAGGTTGAATCGGTGGGTGAAACAAGTAACGTAATCGATATCACGCCATCACCAGTTCCGAACGAAACACCGTTTGCTCTTCTTTCGCTTTATTAAGGTTTCACGAAACTTGCTTTTCTTCAGTTGTTCCTGTGACCTCAACGTCGAAGCACGCGTTCGAAAATATCGGATCGCCTTCTGGCTCCAATATTACCACTAGTGATAAGAGGTTTATTATTACTTACGAAAAATCAGAAATTAAACACCGAGAAGAAAAGAACAGAGCCAAGAGTACGTGTCAGTTGTGACATGTGCTCCAACCCAGCGTGCCGAATCAGGTACCCCCATCAACTCCAAGCAAGGTACCCCCATCAATTTGGCTCAGTTTCTCAGGTTCCCCATTCGCTCATAGATGGCGATGAGAAATAATTTTGGAAACCTTCCTCCTTATTTCCTGATTGGTCTTGGTACCCCCTCCCTCCACTCTTTGCAACTCCTTGGAAAGGGTAAGACTCCAAGGCTCGATAAAAGTTGGTCAGACAATGTAGCGTAGCAGGTTTTTCGAAATTTCTTTCTGCGAACACAGCAGTGTCACGCTCAATTCACCCTTCGTGCAAGCGAAACGAATGATCTCACATTGTACATATGGAGGTGAAAGGGTCAACCCCAAGGACGCAGGTTAAATTATAAAAAGAAGAAAGGAAGAAACAGTTGGACACAATTAAAAGATGACAGTTGTAGTTTTTTTTTGACGCAAGCAAGAATCCGTCATATTTAATACAACTCCACATCAATTATGGTTGTTACGGTTATTATATTTTTAGTTGCATTTAATTATAACAGATGACCTGTGGCGTGAAGAAATGTGTGAAAGTCGCGAGAATTATTAAAAGAGTTTATTGTTAATCTGTGTTCTTTGCCCTGTCCGATTGTCTATATTTTTTTTTCACTAACATCGTTATCAAATAAATTTAATCGTTTTTACATCTTTCGAGGCCCCCAAAAGTACCCCCAAAAGAATATACGCAGAGATGCACGATCGACGCGCGTGTGTTTCTGATTTGATCGAAGCTGTTTCTTCCCGACGATTCGCGGGGCAGTCCAATGCGAGTCGTTGGACCGTAGTTTGATTCGGATCGATAGACGAGCATCTGGAATCGGTTTCACGATGACCCCATGAATAAAAGAACAGGGCTCGCTGGCTGGTGCGCGTGAACGCGAAAACCAACTATGCAGATTGAAGAACGTTGATCTGCCTTTTCTTTCGCCTCGTGTCTACGACGAAAGAAAGAAAGAAAGAAAGAAAGGAAAAAAAAAGATTTTTCGATCGACGACGAAGCGTCACAAGACAGACGGAGAGGCAGACGCATTCTTCGTACATCAATCATGTCAATAATAATAGCTATCACTCCCTAGTTTCGATCGTCTGCTCCCCCTTGCGTTCCATCGATTCGACTTGTCGGAAGCACTCCAGTTTTGCATAGTTTACCTTCGATCTATTTACGCATCGCTGTCGATAAGTCAGGTCGCGCGTCTTCCAACGACAAGTGATTACGTGAACATTCTTCGTTTTTTTCTTATCGCCGTTTGAATACTTTTGTTAGATGTGAAAGCAGCGTGTTTTTGGAGAACAAAAAATGTTTCTTTTATCTTAACTAAGTTTCTGATGGAAACTCTTCATAGTTGTGGTCGTCGATTGTTAAATCTCCGTGCGAATGAAAATTCGTTCGACCGATCTCTTGTCTACCGAACCAACAGTTGGCAGTTTGCTAATGGATTCTTTTTAAGCAACGTCAAACGTGCGACTTGTGTCCTTTACACGTGTAATGAAAAGATTCGATTTCCACGTGGACATAATTCAGATGTATTAGTTAATCGGAAAAGTAATTTTCTTCTCGTATACATTGAAATGTATACTGACTTCGTTTCAACGTCATTTTAAATTGCGTAATCCGATAGTTGATTGTTGAAAATTCTCGTCACGCTTTGCTGCACTGCTTCCGAGAGGAAGAAGAGAAGAGAACAGGACCAACCGGTGAAAAATGATCTGACACGGTGAAGAAGCCTCTGAACTTGGGACTGTTTTGTCGAGAACTTTCTTGAACTCGAAATCATGAAGTTGCTTTAAAAAAAAAAAAAAATATGGCAAAACTTCGCTAAAAAAAAAAAAAAGAAGCAATTTGCAGTCACTTCTTGATCGGTTTAGTATAACGATTCATAATCGTGATAAAAATGTATTCCTTCAGGATTCCTTTTGTCTAGAATAATTTAGTTTTTTATAAATAATAATATTAATATAATAATATGATATAATAATAAGAAATAATTTTTTAGTTTTCTAGAAAGATCCAAGTATCAAAGTGTTTCAGAACTTCGTCATTTATCATTTATCACTGGGAAGCGTGTGAAACACGGTTTCAGATGCAAAAGTTTCGTCTGTTAAAGGAATTTGCGTGGCGATTGAATTCACAGAGAACAGCGTGAGAAACGTATTCATGATCGAGAAAAGGAGCACGTAAATTTTTCTCAGGTTCAGGTTTAGTTCCCACGTGGCTCTGTAGAGAACCACGTCTTCGGTGTCGTTGCATTTAAGCTTGCGTTGCACACCGCGCGCGCTTGTCTCAAGCGCCGACCGAGAGTTCTTGAAACGGTGTACAAACGACGTCGACTCGCCGCGGTAACCACGTTCCACGGGATCTTTCTTTTTTCAACGAGTTTTCAACGAGATATCCTCGATGAAAGGAAAGATGTCACTGTAAAAAAAAAAAAAAAAAGAAATAATGTTCGTAGTTACGTCTCCCTTCATCAATCGTTCTTGCATAAGAATTAAAATGTAGAGAAAAAAAAAAAAAAAAAAGAAAAAAAGTTTCGAATGCTAAGTGAAGCTCGAGAATATCGATAGGGTTTCCACGAATGAACGTTTTAAAGCTCCTTTCAGCGAGTCGACGTTCGTACAGCGACGTTCAAACATCGTGAAAGATCATCGATCTCTCGATGGAACGGTAATTCGTTCTCTGAATAAAGCTATCTCTCTCTCCCTCTCTCTCTCGTTGCACGAAACGAGAGCACGTGGGCAAGGGACGCGTCTCGTCGTTGGACGATTTAATTCGCTTTGAGGTTAATTCGTAAAGAGGTTGCCTGACGTGATCGATAATTACGCGTGATTTCACGGGAGGAGGGCCACGAATTTCGGTGAAGGAAAATGAGAAAAAGAGTACTGGTTGCTGGCCCCGGTAGCGATTTCCTCGCGAACGACGACCAAGCCACCCTGTATCGACCCAGCAACGCCCACCCAAACAGCAACCCCCACCATGGATGACCCTGTCTGCTACCGCTCGCTACCACCTCGCGTCCTCCAAAAATTTCTCCACACGGTGCACCGCGTTCTTCCTTACTCTCCTCCCCTTCACCCTCTCACTCTCTCTCTCTCTCTCTCTCTCTCTCTGTTTCTCTGGGTTTGAACTTTGATCGACTGCAGGCCAAAGAGTTGATCAAGTCTCGTGCAATTTTTTGTTTTTTTTTTTTACTTCCGAGAGATCGACGGTTCGTTCGTTCATTCGAAGAAACAAAGGTTTTCAACAAATAAGAAATGTGCTCGCTGCGGCACATGGTATCGAGTATCGAGATCGAGATTTTTACAACTTGGATGACGATGGAGAACCCTGATCCTTTCATTCTTGTGTGCGCGTACAAGTGGCAGGGGAGAGATGGCACTTTTTAAAAAAAAAGCGAAACAGCGAATGGAATAGTGGGTGGTGAGCCCGGAAATTGGTATGAATCGACGCGAAATACGTGGTAAACAGGATGCATTTAGTTTTAGAAATGACCTTTCGACACGTCATTCGGTGCTTTCTCGCGTAGGCTGGCCAGTGATGATGCAATTCCAACAGCTTTCCATTCCATTCTGTTCTTCGGTTTAGAAGTAATCGTGAAAATCTAATATCGTTCCCTGTAATGGGGGGATGAAACGAAAATCCACTGGTGAAACTGCTCCTTTCTTTCTTTTTTTTTTTTACAACTGATTTCTCGTTTTCATTCTGTTGGCTGTTCGCTGAGCCAACAACAAGCAAGTCGACTCGAAATTCAAAATCGACTGTTTGAAATGCTCGACGATTTACGCACGGCGCTGGTACGCGAGGTTATGCTTTCGAAACGGATGTCAGTCACGTCGATTGGAATACACGAGCGCAAGGAAGAGAAACTTTGGTCGACCTTTGGCTGCAAACCATTCGAGGCACACTGGAACCAACGTGCCCGTTTAATTCGAGCTATCGCCGAAATAAGGATGTATATATCGATCTGTCTGTTTAAAGATAAAACAGTGTTTTCGATATTCTGGGAAGGTTCGCAAATACTCTTTATTAAATCTGTTTTCTTACATTTGCACCCGCCCTCTCTCTGCTCTCACAGTGTACAAGGATTTGACAACGATGAAAACGGAACTGGTTAGTTTCGCCATATAAAGCGAAGAAAAGAGATTCCGAGATTTTTTTTTTTATTCTTTGATAGTCGAAATTCAGCGAATCTTTTCGATGGCTGGATATCGCGTCAGTTCGTGCATGCTAGTCACGAAGTACAAATATTTGTATTCGATGTATCGCGACGATGGTCGCACGAGTTCCGGTATTATGCTCGATATCGCGTTACGCTTGTCAAAGTAGACCGATATACCGCGTTGGGGAAATTCGGTTACGCGTGGTTTCTCTCTTCTCTCGAACGACCTTGGCTCGAGCAAGATAGAAAGAGAGAGAGAGAGAGAGAGAGAGAGGGAGAGGGAGAGGGAGACTAAACGCTGGCACGCGCTAAATGACCAGGAGTCGCAACAGCGGTAGTGGTGGCGGTGGTGGTGGTAGTGGTGATGGTGGTGGTGGTTGGTCTCGGTACGGAGGATCGTTTCATCGCAAGTCCTCTTGCCCCGTGGCTGCTTTTCCGCCAAGGCCACTGCAGAGTGCGGACCAAGGTGTTTCGGAAATCTTCCGAGAACATGCAGTAGATGTAGAACGTGATCGAGTAATTGATTACCTCTAGCAAATTGGCCAGAGCGCGAAACACCTGGAAGATGGGATTGCCATAAGAATGGGGATCGGTTCATCCGAGGAGGAGCCAAGAGATGGGAACCGATGTGAACAACGGTTGGCGAGACGTAGCCTGGAACAATTACCTGGTAAGGATAGTGACTGAGATTGCTCTCCCTCAAAGTGACATTCAGAATTACCATAGGGCTGACGCAAACGAGAAACAAGATGCTGGTGCTGCCTAGAAGAAGCACCAGCCTTCTTTCCTCCGCGAACGTTCTCGGGTCCTCGTCGTTGCTCGCTGTTCTCGACAACGTCATTCGCCGGCGACGTTCGCAGGATCGTCGATACACCACCATTATTCGAAGATTGAAGCCAGCCAGCAGTATCGTTGGCGCTACTTTGAAAACCATCTCCAAAACTACCTTGTACACCTGGACGGGGAGGGGGAAAAAAAAGAAAGAAAAAATAAATAAATAAACGAGATTAGAGACAGTTCGAAACAGTTGATTACCTGATAAAACGTCGAGTCGAGATACGACTGATTCTCCCTCTTTTGATAAATGACAGGGCCATCGGATGTTAAGAGGCATGTCGTCACTTCTCCACGGAACACACTCGGCAGATAAAGCAGAAACGTCGCGAGAGGAATCAGCACCACCGTCAAATGCGGGGGGCCGCAGAGCGGACGAGTGTACTGACCAGGTCGACAAACGCTAATGTAACGTTCCACCGTCAGTGCTAGCAGCATCATCACTCCGACTCCTGCAACAGGATTGCCTTGTTTGATCGCCCTGTATATCGTTTACCATGGAAAGATATTTTGTCGGCAAGGTCGGAGACCGATGTTACCAAACGCCGGTAAACACGCGTTTCTATCTCTTTACGAATCTATCGAGAGCGTATCGAGCAAAACGTCCCAAAAACAAATTCATACCCAAACAGCCGTTTCCTAGGAAAAGTTCCAGATGAGTATGATAGAAGGCTTGCGTCCAATTGCTCCATCGGCCTGTTTCCTTGTGAATAAACACTCTGAGCGCGAAAGGGATGCAAAACAGAATAGCGAGAAGCGCCGCTGTCGAATAACCTGCAACAAAACGGTAAGGGAATTTTTAAAAAGAAACAAACACTGCTTCGATTATTTTATACATACTTGTGTTCTATTCAGCTTTCATTCGTCGAGAAAGACGATCATCCTAAAAAGCGAAGAAATTTGCTTGTTTGTACACGTAGTTTCTAATTAGTACCGTTGTCTCACCGCTAGATGTAGTTGACCCATCGACTGACCAAATGTTCAAGAAACAAATTTACAAACGCGTTTTTAATCCACAAATCTCTTTGATTCAGTTTCAAGCTTCTCTCCTCTTTGATAATATCTATAATATCTATTTGCAATTAAACGATATCAATTATAAATTTTCTCCTCTCTTCTTTTATAGAGTAAATATATTTTTCAAAAATTAACGAAACATTTCATTCGACTTTAAAGATGTTAAAGATGGGAAAAAAGGATGTAAGTTTTATTATCGGTATCGATCGAATTATTATAGCTGTTAAATATTTCTCGTGCGAGACTTTTCTTTCAAAATGAATCTCATAAATATTCGCTGAAACACGAATATTTATTTTTCGTATACAGAATTTCCACGTTGAGAACCGTTCTTTGCGATTATACGGTATGAGAATTTCATAGAAGAATAGTAGAATCTTCTACGGAACGTAGAATTTGAATTTTTCGCGCGCGTTGATTTGCTGGGGTAGACACGCCGCTTCAGCCAATCAGAGAGCAGCTAGACGAAATTCTGGCGGGAAACGTCACTTCAGTGTTGCAGAAAGCGTGTCGCATCACATTGAGATCCCGTTTCGTTGCTGTACATTTATTTAATTATTTTTCAAACGTTGTTATACCAAAATTGAATAATATTTCGAACTTTTCTGATCGTCTTTCATCTCTCCATTGTTCCATTTTAATACGATTTGATTTACACAATTTTAAGTCGTTTCTGTTTCGATAGATCGGTGATCGATTCAATGTGAAGAATCTCTGTTCAGAATCGGTGTTCGTAGCAATTGACGATGATCTATTAAAAAATCTTTGACACAGATTTGACAACGTTCGACTTATGGCAACGAAGGTACTCGCGTAAGTATNTTTTTTAATTTTTTTTTTTTTTTTTTTTCTATACTAAATCATATACTTTTTTGTTTCAAATTCTCTCGATCCTCAAATGTAGATTTTAAAATCAAAGCTGCATTAATTTGTCCGCTGTTTGGCCATCCAATTGGCGTACACATTTGTCAGAAATCTCGTTTCGTTGATCGATGAGAGAAACGTCGGATAAAAAGTGAAAAACAAAAAACATTTCGAGTGACCGATTGACCGATCTTCGCAAACCGGAAGAGGAAGTTCCTCGTAACAGGAAGCGAGAAGAAGAAGACATAGTGAAGGAGAAGAAGAGTACATAAATGGGTAAAGAAGTTTCTCAGGAAATAGAATCGGGACGACTGGATTCAACGTCGTCGTCGTAGTTATATGTATATCGAGTGTTGGAGAGGACACTCGTCGAGGGTCAGAAAGAGACGAAGACTGAGACAGACTAAGAGTCGAAGATTCCGGCGGAAGTCGGACTGGAATTCACCGTGCACTTGTTAGCCCGTGTTACCGCGTTGTAGACAACGGAGACGCTGGAAATTTTGACGGAAACGAGCAAACGTTGATAACGAACGAATCGAGCCGATCGTGAATTTTTATGTTAGGACGAAAAACGTGCATTCGAGACGAGTTCGACGAGCTTCTTCTTTTTAAAAAAAAGAATAAAGTAAATTCTTGCAGGGCGAATGGAAATTCTGTCGAGCGACGTCTAGATATCTATACGATACGGTAGCCTGTATCAAAGTACGTACACGTGGCTTTCGTCGTTTCCAAGCACGTCTCAAATTGCATTTTCTTACGCACAAATTCTTCCGCCCTAATACCCTAGGATTCGCAATATTTCCCGGCTCAAAGGCACGTTCTACCAAGTTCGACCTCGTCCTGATCCCTCGATCTCACCCAACACGTGTACCACATCGTGCATATCGATAGACTTTCGAGTTCGTGCGATCCACCATCGCTGCATCCTTCAAAAATTTCATACAAACTGATTACACTTGACAAATTATATCGTTTAATCTTCGATCAGTCGTTTGCCAATGTACGTCTGATATGACATTGCGATATATAGGGTGTCTCCGTATGTAACGGAACAGAATGTAATTCTAGGTGAGAAAAACGACTCGAATTGTTGAACAAAGTTGTTAATCGTTAAAGCCATTGCTTTCGAGAAAATCGAGTTTGGGGATTTATCGAGTGCACTTGGATAAACACGAGTGATCGACACGAGAATATTCTGCGCGCGAGAATAAGTGAAAAAGTATAGAATGAAATTTTTCACTCGAAGCGTCGTTAGGGTTTGAATATGTCTCGTCGAAAATTGCCTTGGTACACTTGATAAATTCTCAAACTCGATTCCCTCGAAAACGAAGCATCGTACAAAAAGATTTTACTCTACATTTTTTACTCATTTTAGAAACCTAAACCTAACCTGACCTAAATCTTTTGTTAACTATTCTTTTTCGTCACGTTTAGAATTAGAACTTGATGAACTCTCAAACCCTCTTGAAAACGATCTAAACCTAAACCTAACCTAACCTTAAAACCTAAACTTAACTTAAATCTTTTGTTAACTATTCTTTTTCGTCACGTTTAGAATTAGAACTTGATGAACTCTCAAACTTAAACCTAAACCTAACCTAACCTTAAAACCTAAACCTAAACTTAACTTAAATCTTTTGTTAACTATTCTTTTTCATCACGTTTAGAATTAGAACTTGGTGAATTCTCAAACCCTCTTGAAAACGACCCAAACCTAAACCTAACCTAACCTTAAAACCTAAACCTAAATTTAACCTAAATCTAAGGTTTTAACGAAAAAATTGTATTCTTTCTTTTCAACTCAATTTTCCATGTAGAATCACCTGCTAGTCGGTTGTACCACTAATCGCAAGACACCTGTATATATATACATGTTCGACGTTGCGATCGTTCATTTACCGAACGAACGATATCCGAGTAGATCCGATAAATGTCGTCCTCGTTCTTTTCACCGTTAGAGTTAACGAAGCTTAGCGGATGATTTACTCATCTGAACGAGAAGACGGATCGAAGCAGAATTCTCTCGATGGAAACACTTCTCGATACCGATGTATCGATCAAGCGAAAGGAAAGGAAAAGAAGGCGAGAAAAGGGTAGCTTAGCGGATGATTTACTCATCTGAACGAGAAGACGGATCGAAGCAGAATTCTCTCGATGGAAACACTTCTCGATACCGATGTATCGATCAAGCGAAAGGAAAGGAAAAGAAGGCGAGAAAAGGGCAAGCGAAGTGTGAAAAATGAATCGTTCCAAAGAGAAGAGATGATAAATAGCGAAACGCAGTTACAAAGCACGAACAGGGCAATCGTTCAGCAAGGAACGAGAGAGAAAGAGAAAGAGAAAGAG
>NIPQ01050303.1:0-10011 GCA_002806875.1 Lepidotrigona ventralis hoosana | reverse complement strand
AAAAAAAAAATTCGAAGTATGGCTGTAGATCTTGCGGTTTCGTTCTACGAACGATGATCCAGAGGTCTCATTGATCGCCGGCAGACATCTGCGAATAGAAACGGTTTGCGGATCTTTGGATCGCCAGCGATGCACAAAAACTATCGAGGAAGCTAGACGAACGGAACAATAGTGCAGAGGGCTAGAGAACGAATAGGAAAAGGGCAGTCCTCTAAGACGGGCTCTCAGACCCGGTAATTTGGTCGTCTATCAGATGGCGTCTTCGTGACCGGCGAATATTATGGACTGTGTAAAAGTCTCGAAGGCCCGAAATTCAAATTCAACTGCACGAGGCCGCTGCCTCGAAGTAGTGGGACCTATACGCTCGTAGTTGAACCTATACGCTTGCGTATAGCTCGCGGCTACTTTCCTACTAAATCGTTTTGATTATACTCATTACCCGGGGGCCCTGGCCACGGTGTGTTCTTTCTTCCATTTCGAGGTTAGACAGAAGGATGGGGAGGGGGGAGGGGGGGAGAGGGACCTTCGTGTTCCATTATTCCCGGAAATCGTGGACCAGAAATCGGTCTGATAGATCGTATGAGTGTATCATTTTATAAGGCGGCGTTCCAGAATGTCTGACCATACGTCTTAGAGATGAAACCTACCCGGTACCTACGGTCTTCTAATGGATTTTTCAACTCCTCTCTCTCCGCTGGTCCAACGACTCGCTTTACAATTCGAAACGGGCCTCGAGCTGGCCTGTGTTTACGATGAATTTAACCTTCTCTTTCGAACCAACGAACATCTAAGGAAAAAAATTCGGACTCTGTAGCTGTTCACGAAAAATCTTCAGACGTTTATAGAATGAAAATTATTGTTCGTCTTCGTTCGAAATTACCATGAAATTACTCCACGGTTGAGGAGTAGATTCGTGAACAATTCTAACACTCGAAGATCAACGCGAACGAAAGAAAAGATGGAGGAGACAGGCTGAATAATTCACATTCAGCAGAGTCTAACAACGGTGGATTGTTTCGTCAGAAGCTCGTAGAACGTCGCGTAGAATCGAAAAGCGCTCGGTCAGAGATATTAATGGCTTCAATTGCTTGCAACTCCGTGTCGTAATTGTAAAACAGCCTTGCGCTCGTATCAGTCGCCGGGCTTGTCGCTCGTTGCTTCTGCATTATATTTTTCTGCCGCGATACAAGGAAATGGGGCCACTATTTCTACGCATATATCGTTTAGCAACTTTACAAGGTAGATAAGATAAAGCCCCTCTGGTTCGAATAATGAGCTCGTATCTCCTCGAGCGGCGCAACGACAGCCCGAAATGTCAATAATCGCTGCCGAGATTATCGGAACGCGGTGAACGGGGAAAGGCAGGCAGAGGAGGCAATTAAAATGCAACACCGAAAAAGAAGAAAAATAAGAGGAAATAAAAGGGAGGCGAGGGGATCTTTTCGCATAGATAGCATTGTAATTTGTCGCGGAAACTTCTCGATTTCGATAAACGCTGTAACGATCAGATTCATTTCGTTCGTCCGTTAATTATTCAGCGAAGAGATATCGCGCGAATCGTTTGGAAGACCGCACGCAACAAATCGTGAACGACGAGAGAGAGAGAGAGAGAGAGAGAGAGAGGTATGTCAAAACGAAAGTTTCGCTTTCGATTTACATATTTAACAAATATCCGGGCAAACGAATTATTAACACGGTCAAAACGGTGAACGATACCGAGTGACACGGCCGAGTGATTTACCGGCGTTTAATAAGTGAAATCTTCGTTGAAGCAGCGAAAGTTCTCGTTCGCCAGTGTTACACACTCGCTTGCCTCTTCTTCTGTTGATTCTTGGAGAACCTTGCGGAGAACGTGTGGAATTCCTTGAATGAGCGTCGAACGGGATTCGCTCGATCTCCGATCGATTCAGGAGAAATTTCTGGGAAATTGGCACCTAACGAACAATGTGTATTTTTAGAGAAGCCTGGAAGCTGCGAAAATACTTTTTCCTGGAAGCTTTTTCCTTTCGTGAGATTTCTCAATGATTCTCTAAAACCTAGCCGTTTTCCAACGCTTCTACTTCTAAAAACTCTATCAAAATGAAGAGTTCGCGTTTCTTCTGACTTGGAACTAAGCACTCGTACATTGTTGCTGAAAATTAATCGAAGCACGCGTTTGCATACCTGAAAAGCGGCGCGTATGAGAATAATCTGTTTGGTGAGAATTGCCAACACGCGGGCAGTGTATCGCGTTAAATGGAAAACGTCTAAATATAAACATTACTTATGCGCCAGTGCAACCGTATCGCCTAGAAGGGTGTCAACGGAAACGCATTGGCGAACTATCGATCGACTGCAGTCGGTAGAATGCACGAGACCGAGCCGAGGTACACTTAATAAAGGAGGATATACGCGTACCGAGCGACAGAAAAGTTGCAGCTAAAACCAGGATAATCCAATAATTATCCAGCACGCGACGTTCATCCAGTTTTTCCTTCTTCTTTTTCCTTTCCCCCCCCCTCTCTTTTTCTTTTTTATCACTCGACTGTGACAGCATTTCAAAATCGAAAGACGAAAGGCAGGAGGCGATTGAAACGCGAGAAACGATTTCTTGCAATGGATGACACCTCTCTCTCTCTCTCTCATCGAGGTGACAATGGCGGGCTAATCGAATTACCGATCCCTTTAAAAGCATGGGAAAGCTTTCTCACTGCTACGTGAAAGCTCCTCTCCTCTCAGCCACGCCGACGTGTTAAATATTCTTCGTTTTAAATCGCTTTCAGAGAGAGGGAGAAACTTCGTCTCGTCTTGATGCAGTAGAAATATTTGTCAAAGAGCATGAATAATGTAAAAGAGTATCCCAGTGACTCGGTCTATATTAATATCGATCAGAGATATTCACGACAGTACCAGTCAAGTCTTCGCCAGGCAATACGTAATATATATATATACGTTTTTAAGAGTTGCTCGCGGTTATCAAGTGAAGCAAGAAGTTGAAAATGCAAAGTGGAATGATCGATCGTTTGAAGTATATGCTCTCGATATACAGGATATTTCCAAGTTTTTTTTCCCCAATCGAACTTCAGCAACATAATGTTCAAGAAAATAAGCAGAAATGGCATAAAAATGTTCTACAAAGATAGCGAGAAATATCTGTAGAAATTCGCATTTACCAATCCTATCCTAATGTGAGTATACATCACATGTTTCCCTTGTAGATTACATTTCTCCAGTTTGACCAGAAAAACATCATCCAAATGTAGTTGCTTAATAAGTTAATTGCCGAGATAAGTAGGAGGCAATCGTAAATTAAAATTCGTAAGAAGACCACGGATTTTGAGTCTCAATTTGTAAAATACGGCAGTGAGTGTTCTACTCTTACGATACTTCCATCAGTCCGATGAGTATCGATTCATCCAAGAATCAAAATATATCAGAGCTTTTCTTGAAATAAAATTTCCTATTTTGTATTTTTGTATTTTATATATATTATAATATAATATATTTCATTTTCTTGAATAATTTTCTGGTCAAACTAGACGAAAGGTCATATTTTTTCAGTTTGACTATCCAATGTAATTTCGTAATAAATTAATTGCCGAGATAAGTAGGAGGCAATCGTAATTTAATCGTAATTTTAGGATTCGTAGAACACCACGGATTTTGAGTCTCAATTTGTAAAATACGGCAGTGAGTGTTCTCCTCTTACGATCAGTCCCTCGATGCTTTCGAGAATCGAAAAACGTTCACGAGCTTTTCCTATTGAATCAAACGGCCCTGTTCTCGCGTCCGAAAGTGGTTGTGTTTTGCCAGACGGAGACACCAGCCGGACGACATTGTAGCGACTTGCGACATGCGCCGCAATTATCCGCTCGCCGTCTCATTTGCGATTGTAATTAAGATCAGCAGGCGACTGCGGCGGACGCGGGCGCATTCGAGCGTGCACCGATCGAGCCGCCGATTGCGCCGGCTTCGGTGCTAACCGCGCTTTCGTTGCGGCGCTAACAGCTTCTCGCCCACGAGAGAGAGAGAGCAGCTCTACCTTCACCTCGCTCTCCTCTGGCCATCACTTCGATCCGTGAAACCGGCCAGATCCAACACCTGGGCGAGGACAGAAGGTAAAATTTTTATTCGGTTTGGAAAGAGCACTGTGATTAATCGCGATTCGATTGCTCGTAAAAAAATGCGAGGGGACGAGGAGAGAAAGAGAGAGATAGAGGGAGTAGACTAGCGTTATCGTGTAATTACAGGTTGCATCGATGTGCACACGTCGCGAATTATTCGCGTCGCGTCGAGTTGAATAGAAGTTATCAGCAAAGAAGAGAAAGGGGGTATCGACTCGGATTATTACCACAGAATATGATTAATTCTTATTCGAACTATTTTCTATCAGTTTCCGGTTTTTCCATTCGGCCGCAGGGAAGGGACTAAGGTTCCAAGGAATCCATAAAGTTTAACCAGGCTGAGGCTGTCCGCGAGAGAACAGCGTGGCTCTGATAATTACCAGGACGACTGGTTATTACAAATATACACGTGTTAATAGTATGCGTCGGTGAACCGGACTGCGGTGAACTAGGTTGCGTTATCAGGAAATACGCTATGTTGCAAGGAAATTTGTTGCCGGTGCCGGTGTTGGTACTAGTTTCTAACGAACCCCGAGTCGACTAGCCTACGCTTTTTCTATCAGATTGCCGCCGGTCCTCGTTGCACCAGTTTAATCGCCGGACTAATTCGAACCGGGGCGACGCGACGTTTCATAAATTTCGGACTTGTCTCGTCGATAGCACGCCGTGTGTACAGCAACTGTGCGACACACCAGACACGCTTTGCCACGTTTGTTGTTTTATCTTTCGATTAACATTCTTTTCGCTTTATGATACCGGCCGGCTGCGTAATTCCGAGCAATTACTCTCGCCGCGACGAGCAAAAATATATAGCGAGCAACAGCAACGCGATAACGTCCCGGTTCTGATAGCGCGTGCAAGCGATTCAAGACCAAACACAGTTTGAACACTGTGAGTGAGAAAGCTCGAGCGTTGCGTCATCTCGGGCAAAACTGAATGAAACTACCATTTCCATTTATTCGAAGTTTTAATTAAATCCGATCGTCTGTACCGTGAACCATTATTACATAAAATGAACGATCAAGAGTTTATTTTCCATTTAAATCCTGAATCGTGCAGACGCAGGAAAGCAACCAGGAGAAAAAGATGAAAGTGCAGAATCCAAATTTGCACGGTCACGTTCGTCGCGTAACGCCAACACACCGAATAAATACGAATTCGCTGCCTAATTTTTCTCCTCGCCTTTCAGAAGAACTCGCTCGCAACTTCTTCGCGATAATCTTCCAGTAGTTCTTACGGGTCACGTAGTTACCTGCGGCAGGTACGTTGCGTGACTTCAACCCCTCTTGCACCCTCGTGTCTCCCCCTCGATAGACATATACCCAATGGAGCTCTGCTCGTTGCAAAGGGAAAGGGACGTTCACGAGTCAACGTGGATCCTTCCATCCTGTTGAGGGATTCGTGCAAATCTCGACACGCGGACGTCGAGATGAAGAGGGCCGCGAACATCCTACGCTGGACGTCTCGAGGAGCGGGGGTTGCTTTCCGCTTCGGTAACCACATGTTGCAACCTTGCAACGCCTTTGTTGCGCATTTGATTTCCAGTCACGAGCTGCAACGCGTATGGTGCATCCTTCTGTTGTCTTCGTCCGCCTTCTTTCTTCCTCTTGTCTCTCAAGCATACATTACGCGTTTCGTGGCGAGCAATTACAGAGAGAGAATCGAAACCGAGGCGAGTACGTGCGATGGTTACCAGCGACCGATCTCTCATTGCGTCGGCGATCAACGTAATGAGCCGAACGTGAGTACCCGGCACAAAGTTGCGCGAGGTCGTATGAGTATGGGGGTAGGTTTCGTGAGCCACAAGAGAACCGCGAGAGAGACGTATGGTTAACACTAAACGTACCAAGCGGGGTCAAATGACCCCTTTTCAAAATTTACTTTAAAATCGTACATTCGTTGTTATTTCTTTCGCTAATCTGACTTTTTGTAAGTTCTTATATTATTAGCTTATTTTTCTGCCGAGAAAAATTCTTTGCATACTTTGACCCCTTATGGTAAATGTCGATACGTTTAGTGTTAATGGACTTTTTTTTAAAATTTGCGTGAGCGTTGCGATGCAGAGGATTTTTGTTTTTAGTTTATTACCCTCGAAAGTATGACGAACAGGCTTCATGATANTCGTACATTCGTTGTTATTTCTTTCGCTAATCTGACTTTTTGTAAGTTCTTATATTATTAGCTTATTTTTCTGCCGAGAAAAATTCTTTGCATACTTTGACCCCTTATGGTAAATGTCGATACGTTTAGACGAACAGGCTTCATGATAACGTAAAATGAAGATAGTATCTATTGCGATGAAACTCTGCAATTAGGTAAAAAATTGTTTTTGTGTTCAACGACTATTATACTTTGAACTCGCGCCGTTAAACATCGCATAAATGCACAACGAGTTTTAACGAGTCTTCTGTTTAAAACACAAACTGCTACATTCGTCTTTTTAATATGAATTCTCGATTTTAATTAACGATCGTTGTAGAAACAATGAAACAATTTTCCAACGAGGAGCAGGGGTATTTTAATCGTTTGGAATTCCTTCGAGAAACGAAACTCGAATCTCGAAACTTTGTTAACGGGCGATGCGCGGAATACGTCCTTGATTTCATCCAGCGCTCGCTGTGAAAATAATATTACTTAAAATAACTGGGTAATTTCCCAGCGTAGAGCAGGGATATTTTAATCGCTTGGAATCGTCGTGCGATCCGATCGGCGAAGCGATGAAAGAGCGATGAAAGAGCGAGTCGAGCAAAATTCCACCCCCGAATGTCTCACCGAGCTACTGTGTTCTTTCGAGAAGAATTCCAAGTATTTGATTTAGCAGGTAATTCGACCAGAAATCTCTCCGGATTTTCTAGAAACACAACGCTACGCGCGGAGGGTTAATTTCCTTAAAATTCCTCGTCCGATTGTTTCCGCCTAAATTTGACAAACTCGTCGCTCAAGTTTCCGCACGCGAAACATTCAAACAAGTTAAAACAAATTACTTAGGAGTGATCTTCCGACGCAAAAACGATGGGTATGTTTCTTTTAATCGTTGGAAATTCTTGAACGACGTGCACCGACGAGAGAAGTGGCGATGCAAGAACGACACGACCGACACGGTTGAATCGGCGTGTAGCGGGCGTTTGCGAGAAAATCGGCGAGGCAACGTCGGTCCCGCGCGAAGGATTAAGCCGCGGCCGAGATCCATCGAGCAGGTGAGCCTCTAAAACCAACGACGTCAAGTAGGCAGGCAGAGTACGCTCTCTCTCTCTCTCTCTCTCTCTCGCTTGTTCGCTGCTTTTAGGGCTAACGACGCGGTCGTAAAGCGAGAGCGATGAAAATGGGGAGTAGAAACGAGCGTGGTCTAAGCCTGGAATGTGGCATAAGTGCACGAGGAGGGAAGCCCCTCGTCTCTCTCGCTCTTTCTTTCTTTCTTTCTTTCTTTCTTCCTTCCTTCATCGCGGCTTTAGGTTGGGTTACCATACGAGAGAACCCGCGTCGGCCAGAGGAAACGTCGAGGATTTGACTTTGCAGTGTTGTGCCGCGCGCAGCATCCACATTTTCGATGTGTTTGACTTGCCAGGATAGCGAACAGAAGCGAGAGGGACGATAGAATTAGACGAGGGTAGAGCAGACGGTTAAACGCTCGTGTACGCGTGTAACGAAGATAAAGTAGGAGTGCGTAGGAGAGAGACGGAGAGAGGGTAGGCCAGTAAAAGTGACGAGGGTATGATGTTCGCTTTAATATCCACCAGCAGGTATACATATATTCTCACTTGCTCCACTCGTCTCTTTGTCTCTTTCTCCCTCCCTCCGTGGTTGCCTCTTCTCACTCTCTCCTCATTGGCTGACTCTGGAAGAACACCGCTTCCAGAGTTTCGATACTCTACGAAGCCGAGAGCGGAGAGAGAGAGCTCATGGGAAACTCTGGCGATATGTATGCATTTGGCTGGCTCGAGTAAAGGGAAGGAAATGAAAGAAAGAGATAAATTTCCCAAGACTCCTCGGGCGACCGACGGTACTGGTACCCAGTCGGAGAAATCGCTTCGAGGGGTTCGTCTGTCTTTTCACTGGCTGACTGATCCCGGCAACACGCTGATGCGGAAAGCATGACATGCGAAATTCGGCCGCCCTGGCCGATGGACAATACAACGAAACAAATTACGCGGCAAGAAGCTTGAGCGTTCCTCGAAGTCTCTGTCAGCTTGTAGATTGTACCAGCCTGGCCTGAACGGGGGAGCGGGGGAGGGGGAGGGGGGCAAAAAAAACGGAAGAAGAAATAAACAGATTCTTTCTTCTCTCACTAAATTCAATTTGGTCACGAACACTTGACAAAGATACGGTTCTGCAGAAACCGTATCTTCAATCCGTTTAATCCGAACATAAGTATGTACAATTCCAAAAGCTTGGTTCATCCAAGTCCAACAGACACGCGTTATTGCGCGTTATATGAGCGAATAAAACGAATAAATTCTCAGACGAATAATTCCATAAACTGGAATAGCAAACTGCAGATGCCATGGCTCACAGTCACAGTTTCTTTGTCGAGCGACCGTGCGCATCGTGCAACGTTCTCAAGTCTTCGCATTAGGATTAGACACGCTGCACGGCCCCAAAAACCGTACACGTTTGCCCTCGTCCCTGTGGCAATGTTGTATCTTTCGTTCTCTGGTGTGCGTAGAAGGCTAGCAGAGGCATAGAAGGAGAGAAGCTGCTGCGTGATCCTCTGGGATTATGTCCCTGTGGCCGGTTGCTGCTTTTATTGTTTCTCGCCGAGGACTAGACCGAGGCAAAGAGGAGGAGGAGGAGGAGGAGGAGGAGGAGGAGAAAGTGGCGGCGGACCGGTGATCTTGTATCTTAGCTGGATCTACGTGCATTTTCACTTAGCGAGTTACACGATACCGGATACCGTTGATGTACCTCGCCAGGTTGGATCATTAGTACCAACTGTTGGAGGGAATCCGCAAGTACCTTTCCTCTCTTGACCCTACCAGCCACTTTTTTTTCCTGTTTCTCTTTCGTCTTTCTTTCTCCTCGTGTTCGTTCCGTTCGATGGGTTTAGAATTGTAAAGGGAGAAAAAGACAGGGTCAACTGTGCGGAACTTGTCTCTTTTCTCTTTTTTTTTTTTGGAGGGGAAAGGGGTTTTTCTTTTTTTCTTTTCCTTTTGCTTTCGATCCTTCTTCCTCCGGAGGTCCTGGCGGATCCCTTCGACGATGAAACGGTGAAACACAACGTGCGACGAAGAAGTCCGCGTTGTCCGGGACGAGAGAAGGATAACGAAATGTGTATGGGTTGATCGAGGTTGATTCACGAATTCAAACGATGATTAATGCGTTTTATGCGAGCCGTAGTTTAAGCAGTCTCTTTTATTTTCGAGATTTATCCAGCCGCGAGAGGCGCAGGGACGACTCGATAAATGAACTTTCCTCGGCGGTAGCTGTCGCCTTTCGCTCGACGAGCATTCATCTCACCGCATTCATTTCGTTTCGATGGACACTTCCCTTGCCGAAGGAATTACTTGGGAAAAACGAAGAGGCGACGTTATCTTCTCCACGATCTTCCATTGTAAGTCTCTCGAAGAGACTGGTCCCGGTAATACGGTCGAAAAAATGTACCATTCCGTTCTATAATCCTCGTGTCATGGTGCGAAGGTTGAAAGCACCGATGCACCCGATCGAACGACGAAAAACATTTCTCGATCTCTGTGTATTAAGAATTTGATGGACTTTCCAGGAAAGGTCGAACGGAAGGGCCACGCTGCACGAGGGTCGCGACGATCTGCAATTAGTGAATCTGTGCGTGCCTGCGAGATCGACGATCGTCGTAAGTAAATTCTGTTCGCGACTCTCGAAGCTTTCACATACATGTACATTTCAAGAAAAAAAAAAAAAAAAAAAAAAAAAAAAAAAAAAAATAAAAAAAAAA
>NIPQ01050298.1:0-10308 GCA_002806875.1 Lepidotrigona ventralis hoosana | reverse complement strand
GAGAGAGAGAGAGAGAGTCAGATTGGAACGGAAGGATTTTTTTGAAGCACGACGACATTGCCTATTGTATACATCTGTAAAAGTAGCTGACAGTCGTCGATCCGTTGACAAAACGTTGGTTTGGTCACGGGTCAACGACGAATTAACAGAGTTTTAACGTTTAAGCGTACTGCACCCGGGTAGCTTGTAAAATCTACTTCCTTTCGACTGTCGGTGAACATTCCGCAGAGACGTTTCACTCGGTTAAGTTGTTGAAGAATTGTTGAGGTCGTTCTCTCACATGTAGACTGATGTTTAATTCGGAATTGGAATCAGCTTTGGTTAAAATGATCAAGTTCTGAGCAGGATACGCTATTTGTATTTAGTTAATACAATCTGTCTTTAACCTGTTGACTGAAATCTTGTATTCCCATACGTTCATCGATTTTGGAAAAGTGTTAGCGCATTCGTAGGAAATTCAAGAAACTTTTTTCTCAGGCTGGAGAGACAAAATGATCAAGGGGGGACTTTTTGGACAATGGGTAGATGAAAATTCTAGTTGTAATTTTGTAATATTAGCTACGTTTTTCGTTTGTTCTTGTTTGTTTATATTTATGAAATAGAGAAAAATTTTATAACAGTAGTTTAACTATTTGGCATTTGTATCCGCCAAGATACAGATAGGAAGACCCATTTTTCAAGAAGCTTCTCAATTATCTTTAAAATGCGATTTTTAAATTGCATAATTCTAAAAAAAAAAGAGAGAAAGAAACACGATTAACAGGTTAATAGAACAGATTTCACCTATAAATGTCTTTTTCCAGGGAACTTGATTGTTTTCACCAGAGAAAGCAAAAAAAAAGTACCCGTACCGATCATAATTTACAATTCTAGAACTTGATCATGCCTAACCGAAGACAGTAATCGTCCGTTGGATGATTCAATGCCAAAGCGAAAATCGTGCAATACAAANGGCAAAAAAAAAAAAAAAAAAAAAGAATCTATAGTGTTCGGTTTGCTAAACGAGAGAACGACATAGATGAAGATCTCTGTAACGTGGAGCGCAGGAAAAATCGTCACGGACCGTCGACGGCAGGTCATCATCGACACACTCTTTCGTTTTCTAGAAGAATCTTCGCCGCGATTTCCGATGTGGCGACACTCTCGCGCGAAGTTCGCGCGACGGCCGCAAGATGGTGGCGTTGAGGTACGGCGACTCGCGGTAGCCTCGAGCAACGCGTTCCCTCTCGCGTTAGACGAGTTCGACGTCTGCGAGATCGGGCCGAGAATCAAGGTGAACCGCATCCTTCCCGTCGAATCAAAAACCGGTCACACGTTGCTCCGCATACGAGTGCGAACTGACTGTGAGAGAGATGAAAAGAAAGAGAGAAAGGAGGAGCAAGAGAGAGAGAGAGAGAGAGAGAGGGACAAAATGCAAGAGAGTGTGAGTGAAGAAGGGGCGACGAGCGAACGACAGAGAACGTACACATATACCACACAGAGGCACGTACACATACAAATGGACTCGCCGCATACACACACGTGGACAGAACACCTTTTGAAACGAAAGAAAAATTACATGCAATTCTACGATCACTGCCAAGGGCGTTAACTGTCGACGTCGATTTCTCATTGTCTAAAGTTGTGTCGTAGTCGTCGTTTTTCTCGCACGCTGCTGCAAATTGCATTCAACAAGGTGATGATATCAGAGCGAAGGAGAGAGCAGAAACTGTGAACGTTAGAAACAAAAGGACATAGACAGACACACTGCTGCACACATCACGCGCGTTATCTGGCAACGATGTAGAGAAATCAAAAGCTGTTGACGAAAAAACGAGAGATAAAAAGAGAGAGGGGGGGAGGGGAGGTACAGAAAAAAAATGCAAAAAACATATGTATATATTACATTACATACATCTATATATTATATAGTGGCGTTCGCTCGAGTTTTCTGACGATCATCGAGACGAACGATTTGTTCATGATACTGCCAAGCGTAGACTCGAGTTTCTGTGTTTTTTAAGGAACAAACTATAATACTCCTTTTAAATGTGTCCAACCACACACTTACACTCTACGCGCAAGCATTTGTGCGTGCACACACACACACACACACACACACACACACGACACACAGGACACACACACGCTACACTAGAAAGATCACACACGCCGATTATGATCATATGTGTGCGCATATCGTGCCGCAATCTCTCTTGTCTGTCTGTTTGTCCAACCGAGTGCCCTGGTCTGTCCTCAAGTTTCCTCTAGGTGTCCCCTTCGCTTGTTTGCCTACGCATACGTAGATTGTTCGTGGAATATTTCTAATTCTGGGTTGCAATCACGGTGATTGATGAGCAGAAGAGAAACGCTTTGCGTGATTGTTCATTGGGAAATGGTCGATTTTTTAAATTAGCAAAAAGTACTGGTTGGAACCTGAAAATCTGCCAATTTTCGAAATCGGGATATTCAAAAGAAACCATGAATTTTTTTTAAAAATCCGCGAAATCTGTAAAATCCGATTTAATCGTCTGAAAATTTGAAAATCTAGAAATTAGTCAAATTTGAATATAATAATTATCTAAAAAAAAAAAAAAAAAAAAAAAAAATTAAATTTAAAACACAAATTTTTAAAAAAAAATTTAAAAAAAAAAAAAAAAAAAAAAAAAAAAAAAAAAAAAAAAAAAAGTGAAGATTAATCACCATCTTTTTAACCATAAATTTCATAAAGCGAACTTTAAGAAAGTTCAAACAGGAAGTGAACTCTAGTAGCAAAAAATGTCCTCCCCCCTCCCTGTCTTAATTATATAAAAATCACTGCAAACACCGCGTGTTTGGATTTATTTAGTCACCGTGAAAGTGTGATCTTGTACTTGCGTTGAAGCAAGATGAAAGAAGATTCTATTCCATGTTCGTAATTGACAGACGGTTGAGATACGGTAATTTCTTATTGGAAGCAACGTTCAGCCCTGTGAGAGAGAGGAAGAGAAAAAGACAAAAAGCGTGAGTGAAAAAGAGAGAAAGAGAATGAAAGAGTGCCACAGTGAGTGATGGTTTTTTTTTGTTATTAATCGCGAAATGAAGAGAGAGAGAGAGAGAGTCGTTTTAATTTATTGGAAGCTGTAGAAGAAATGATAAAGAATGAAGAAACGGAGGAAGTTTATAAATTGAAGATTATTATAAATAAAGTTAAAGGATTATACTTTGTTATGGTAGTCCGGATGCATTATTCTTCTGGGTTTTATAAACGTCGATGGGAACGATATTCTCCGCCATCTTTTCTTTTTTTCTTCTGTTCTCGTCCGCGCGAATAATCTACCGATTTATATAATATTATGTACATAATTGTTATTTGTAAAACGAGAGAATGAGAGAGGAAGAGAGAAAATGTAAGAAGCCCTGAGAATTTTAATCGAGAATTCATTGCCTTCGTTTTTTCACCCTTTTTCTGGATTTTTGACTAACCTCGTCCGGGCCAATTTTACGAAAAAGAAAGAAAGAAAGAAAAAAAAAAGAAAAATTAAAGAATAGAAATTCGTCTTGCAAAAAGCTGCAGAAATCAATTTGAAAATTATGATTTAGAAAGTCCTTCGTGAAATTGGTCTCGTTGTTTCTATACTAACAAGTCGAAATTCGAAGTACTATTACCTCGTACTATGCGAAACTTTCGTACTCTTTTTGTAATTTGCGAGATTTGCTCAATCTAGAAAGGAGTTAATAATTAGTGAAAAGAATTTGTTTGAATTTTTAAGACAAAATTTATTCGATATGTAGAGAAGTTCGTTTTTAGAGGAAATATAATTATGAAACGGCAATAACTTAGTACAGTAGCTTCGTATGGTAGTAAAAATTCAAAATTATTTAGTTGTGTTATTTAATCACATGTAAAGAGGAATCAATTATAATCGACTAACGAAATTTTCGGGGCTGCCATCCACTAACAGCAAAAACGTACAAAAGTATTCATCACGTTCACGCTAATTTACTGTAGAAAAAGAAAGAAAGAGAGAAATAAACAATGGAGACAGCGAGAATTAACATTGCTAACAGTGATGGTAAAAGGTGTCGAGAATGGTTGAGCAAGCGATACGATATAGTGAAAAAAGAAAAAAGAAACTATTGTATAGTACTGATGATCGTACAAATTGTCGCGAGAATTTTTTGAAAACGAGTACCGTCGTTGTTTGTCATTGTAGGACCTGCCCTCGTCGGATGTGCACCCGGTCGACTTACTACTACTACTACTATTACTACTACTAGTACTACTATTACTACTACTATTTATTACTACTATTATTCGCTCCTGTTACCGATGTTATTATTACTACTAACACCTGACACTAACATTTGTACTTGCATCAGAGAATGCACATACAGAGAATGCACGCGGATACACACGTACACAAAAGGACGAACGCGTACAGACACAGACATACACACATACACACACGTACGATCGATCGAGAAAGGAAGGATATAGTTGCTGAATCGTATGGTTGTATCGATTTGAAATTTTTACGTTCGAGTGTCTCTCTCGAATGGAAATACGTACCTCCGCGAGAACGAAGGAAATAAGACGATCGATGAAATTGAATATGAAACGAAGTATGGTTGATATAAAATTTATAGTTGCTCTCCAATCGACAATAGTTAGCCTCGTCGGAGTTGTTTCCTGTTTAATAATTAGACTGCAGTTGGCCATTTCTGATTGGAGCGACGTATTTGGAATAAGTATTAACTATGGTTTTCTTGGCTCTAAGTCGGGTGTGAAGTATAGTTGGTCGATTTTTTAAAAATCCGGAATAAGTAATTTGGGGCAATGTGTAACTATTAATTAACAACAATAGTCACACTTGGCTTTAAATTTAGTGCGAAGTACAATTTGATTGAATGGCAACTTTTCGATCTGGGACACGTAATTTGAGAAAATATATAATTATAGTTGATATTGAATAACAATTGACCATAGTTACTTTGCTCTAAGTTGGGCGTGAAGTATAGTCGCGGCATATAATTCGATTTAATGGAAATTTTTCTATCCGAGATGTAAGTAAAATGGGGCTAAGGAAACACGTAACTATAGTTGACTATTAACCATAGTTACTTGCCTCTAAATTGGGTGTGAAGTATACTTGAGCTGCTAAAACGTTAGATAGAGTTATAGTCGTTTTTCCCCGTAGTTCGAACGTTTTCATCAACTAATGCTAATCGTTATTGCTCGCGCATATGTGATATTTTTACCGTTGAGGGTGACGTTTGCGATCGGTTGACGTTTTCGTTTCGTGATCGACGATCGGACTATAGTTAAGAACTATACTAACGACTATATAGCAAATATCATCAGCCTTGAAGACGTATAAAGTATCTCGTCGTGGTGAACCGACACAGTTTATTGCGATTTTCGAAGCAAAGTGTATGCTGCCACTATCAACTATATTAATAAATTTTACGACAACTATACTAGCTTTTACAAAATGGAGCACGTGCGTTTTTTCTTAGCTTAGTAAATTCGTCTCTGGAATCGAGATTTTATTACTAGTCGTAAGAGGGGGAAAAAAAAATAAAATAAAATACAAACGAAAGACAACGTTTTAATCCTCACAACTATACAACTATACCGAATGGAACTCGGTCGATCGTGCTGCGATAACACTGATGTTCAAAACTGCGTGCGCTTGTTCGATAAATAGAAAACACACAGAAGACACACACGAAGAGAAAAAAATCTCAAGCGCGTCTTGTATCTTCTATTAGCGACTATATAGCGATAATTAATATACATTAATACTAATCGTAATGTAAACAAAATTATTGTTAAACCGAGGATTCAGTAAGGGATGATGAAAAATTAAGCGTCGAGAGCAAGGATGGTAGAATTTTGGCTATTCGATATTTTTTTGGTCGTTTTCTCCTTTTCTTTTTTCTTTTTTAAGTTTTATTTTTAATTTCTTTGTTTAAATAGATGTAAGCGCGTGCATCAAAAAAGGAAAACGCGAAAACTCTTTCTCGAGATGGAAAAAAAATCAGAGCCTGATGGCTGTGTCGGCCATATTGGATTGCGAAACTAACGAATTGGTGCTTTGGAATGTATTAGACTGAAAAAAAATTATTGTTGTACGTTTTAGTAGAAAACGATAAGCAAAAAAGAAAAAAAAAAGACATTGTGAAAACAAATCGCGTACTAACGAAGAAATCGTGAAAAAAATAAACTTGAAGGGGAGTTCTTTTGCTCCGCATTCGATTTAGTAATTAGCTAAATATTATTTCTATTTGAAGCGTTTTATATATATACAATATATTATATATTCGCTATGTTGCACATACACACACACACACACACATACACATACACATACACGAACATGAACTCACACACTCACATATTTACATTGTAATTTGCGTAACAGTGGTGGGAATCAAATCGCCTTTTGTGATTGGAAAGTTGTTTTTAAAGGAAGAAAGTTAATTTTAGTGGTTATCGACGGATCTTGGACGCCATTTCCAAAATGGCCGACAGCTTCGTATATCGATAAACGTGCGCGGTGAAAATTAATGATCGAATTTGCAGAGACACTCTGCGCGCAACATTTGTGATTTTAGTAGGTTAGATTTGTTAAATTCGATTGCATTTCGAAATTCTTTTTAGAGATGTTGAAAGGTATTGTTCCTCATTTCGGCGAAACGTCCGAACGATTTGCGCGGGAATGTTTGAATTTATGCTTAGGATCGACGGCTTCCAAATCTCATTTTCATGGTTTTGGCTGTAGGAATTTTTTTTTGTAACGGGACACTCGACTCGTAGGAAAGGTTGTGTGTACATAAAAAGATGAACGTTTCGGTATATCGGGTGTCCTTGAAAATTACTCGAGACTAGGATCGTCGATTCGGAAACAAAATTTGTTGCAATTTTTTCGTGTTACTCGTGGAACGTGATAGCGATTATTACAAAATTATTAATTAAAAATTATTAAATATCCACGGTTTAAAATTACTCGAGACTAGGATCGTCGATTCGGAAACAAAATTTGTTGCAATTTTTTCGTGTTACTCGTGGAACGTGATAGCGATTATTACAAAATTATTAATTAAAAATTATTAAATATCCACGGTTCGCTCGTGGCGGTTTTATTAGGTGAATTTCTTCGATTAGCCCAATTTTTATCCAGTTGCAAATTTGTTCGTTTGCGTATATAATGGAAAGGGAAAGAGAGCAAAAATGGGGTAGAGTATATGATCTTCTTTCGTTTGCGTATATAATGGAAAGGGAAAGAGAGCAAAAATGGGGTAGAGTATATGATCTTCGAGGTGGAATTATGGTCGCGTTACGATTCCCAACACTAACCTCACACGTGTGTATACAACACAGACGCGCATACGCGCGAAATTTAAAAAATGGCAAGCGATGTACAACATGTATGTACATTTGTATGTACAACAATTAGTGGTTGTGTTCGAACGGAACTAAGCGTGGATGAGCGTGTGTATGCGTGTGTGCTGCGCATACGCGCGAAATTTAAAAAATGGCAAGCGATGTACAACATGTATGTACATTTGTATGTACAACAATTAGTGGTTGTGTTCGAACGGAACTAAGCGTGGATGAGCGTGTGTATGCGTGTGTGCGTGTATAGAGAGTGACTGAGGTTGAATAATAGGGAGGAAAGGCACTCGGCGTGCACTCCGCCCAGAATGTGCGAGAGGAAACAGAAAAATAATGTGCAGGATGACACATGGTGGGGAGATTTTGTCGCGCAAGTGCAGGGAGATTTTTTGCGAATTGGCAATGCGGCGGTGCGATTCAACGTAATGCGCCCGTGTGCGTTTAATAGAAGTTACATGACGTAGATATTCGACAGACATGCGTGAACAACGTCCCAGTCGATTTGATCTTGAAGAACGTCGAAATTTTGAAAAAAAAAAACTTGGAAATTGGATTTTGAAGTACATGATATTTATAAAAAATTCCCTACGAGTGTTGCAGGTGACTGGTGGAATTACAGGATCGTATGTTTTTCTTATCTGTGAATTTTTGTAACTATTTCCAAAGTGATAAATTTCAAAAACTGTAAAGTTTCGAAAGAAAAAGTTCAAATTTGAAAAAAAAAAATAAGAAACAAAGTCGCAGGTCACAAAATTTCCAAAGTTTCCAAGCAATTCCCTAATTTCACCTCGTCGCTTCTAAAAAAAATCCCCGAATTGGTAATTCAAGCTTCTCCATAAAAGTAACTAGATCGACTGTAGCGGCAGGAAACTTCTTAAAATACCCGAAGAAATATAACTCCCAATCTTCCTAAAACACACACGCGAAAAAGAAAAGAAGTAAATGTGAGATAAAATATTTCTAAAAAAAAAAAAAAAAAAAAAAAAAAAAAAAAAAAAAAATATTAAAAAATAAAGCTTCTTCGAAAGAAGAATAACTTTCCAGAGAAAAATTCGGGTATTCTTAATAAAGCTGGATCCCTCTATGTTCACGCTTGTCTAGTAATTTACGCGCTCTCCGCAATGGACATGGTGGAGCCATATGTACATCAATAATATTATATTCTAACGATTACTAATTATATAATGTACAATAATTTTAACGATTGCTAAGTGATGATGAATTAACGACGATGATAATGATGTCGATGAAGTCTTTAAGCATATAATACAGTGTTGCACGATGAAAATGATAAAGAGGAACATATGGGAGAATAGTAAATGGAGAGAATGAAAGGGAGAGAAAGAGAAGAGTGTGTGTGAGTTTGAAAGGTGACGAGGAAAGAACGAATCCTGAGCGTGTAATTACAAAAATCGAGCGACAGAGGGTGAAAACGAAACCGGATGGGAGAAGCTACGAAATGATGTATCTGTCTTTTAAAAAAATCGATGTGTATTTTTTGCGAAGAAACGAGGCGAGAAAAATATATTGAAGAAAGGACCGAAAAAACCGTTGTTGCCAGTCTGTGTTCCACGGGGCTAACTCCTTTTTCGAGTTAGTTGATATCCCTAACTAGATGATATCAATTCTTCTTTTTTTTTTCTTCTTCTTTTTAATAATTCGAAAAATTTTTTATTAATTTTTAAAGTCCAAAAATTTTTATTTTATTAGAATTTTTAGTTTCTTTTTTTTTTGTTTTTTAAGGATTGGAAATATCGTGCAATTTTAATTTTATTACTGGAAATTCTTTGAAGCAGCA
This sequence comes from Lepidotrigona ventralis hoosana, assembly GCA_002806875.1. Classification (NCBI taxonomy): domain Eukaryota; kingdom Metazoa; phylum Arthropoda; class Insecta; order Hymenoptera; family Apidae; genus Lepidotrigona; species Lepidotrigona ventralis. The sequence goes on along the minus strand of NIPQ01050298.1, from coordinate 1,150 downwards.
CATTTGCGATAAGATCACTGAGTTACCAAAAAAAGTTATCTACTCGCTTCTTAATTTTTTTTAGAAAATGGAGATTGATTGACTGTTTTATTAATTAGGCATGAAGTAAATGCCACGAGGTCAACTCGGAAAGAAAACTTCCATTTTTCAAGCAATAGTTGATATCGAAAGTGCCCCAATAAGCAATGATTCGAGAAAGAATGGCTGAGAACCACTGGCAACGCGCGGTTGCCATGTTGCGCCGCGCGAACAATCGGATGAGTGCAAGAATTTTGTCGATTTCTAATCACTGTTGCAAAAGTGAACAAACAACAAATGACAAGAAATATTAAAATATCGAATCACAGAAATTGAAAAAGAAAATCTTTCGAGTTTTAACTGCAACTTCCAAAAAATTCGAACGAAGAATAATAGGAAAAGAGAGGTTTCCAAATGGAAGTGAGAAAATAATTTCGAAATCGTTTGAATAGAAATAACAATTACGAAACAGTGGTTTTCTGTTGCAATATAGTCGTCAGAATTTTTGCACTTGCCGGAAATTTCGAATAGAAAGATTCCAGAATTTTATGAAGGATTTCGGAAGATCTCCGTTTTATTCTGAACTCGAGACATCCCAAAATGAACGACGATCCGAAATTAGCGGATGTTTTCAGCTGCGTGCATATATACGTAAACTGAGTCAATGTTTTTGGGACGTTCTCGAATTCCATACGATAGGAATTAAAAACGTGCAATCGCGTCACGTTATATATACGTGTAAAACTTTCCTTGCGATGTTCAGTGAAGAATATTCGCAAGTACGATCTTCGTGTGGTACAAAGTCCGAGTACACCGATTTTTCGACGAAGTGAAAATCATTTTTCAAGGCTTTTCTTTCTTTTTTCTTTTTATAATACATTCGGTTGATTCTATGCAATACTGTGAGACCATAGCAATTTCGAGAGAGTCTTTCCTGTGAACATTTGTTTCATCCAAGAATAATTTCATAAATGGAATTCAAGGTTTGACGAAAAATAAGTTAGTTGTCGTGGAAAATTCTCAAGTTTCATATATATATATATATATATATATATATATATATATATATATATATAAAAAAAAAAAAAAAAAAAAAAAAAAAAAAAAAAAAAAAAAAAAAAAAAAAAAAATA
>NIPQ01050276.1:0-10051 GCA_002806875.1 Lepidotrigona ventralis hoosana | reverse complement strand
CATGGAAATATTAATAACGAAAATGAAGATAAAAGAATATATTCACATATTGAATAAAAAAACTAATACTTATGTAGCATTATAAAGATAAATTCTATAAAAAGATAAATTTCAGAACTCCTTAATAGAATGGATTTAAATAATTCAGTGGTATACTTTAGCGAATTTATGGCAAGTGTCTGAATACATTCGCGAGTAGCCGTAAATATATCCCCTTACAAGAAAACAACAATGTTAATAACACAGTCAAGAAAATAATGGATTTAAATAATTCAGTGGTATACTTTAGCGAATTTATGGCAAGTGTCTGAATACATTCGCGAGTAGCCGTAAATATATCCCCTTACAAGAAAACAACAATGTTAATAACACAGTCAAGAAAAGAGTATTACTCGAATAAAATGTATCGATACAAGCATTTCGTCACCGTTCTTCTGGCGTTCTTCCAATCAACCAGGTGGCCAATGCAACGAGCGAGATTCCAGTCCTCGAAAAACCGAGGAATACCAAGAAAGGGATCTGGATGTCGTTATCGTCATGAACACCCATTATCCCTGTTGTCGCGCGAAATGAAGCGATTAGTCGACGATTGCCAGATTCTGACTGAATCTTGAACGCGCAAAAACCCTATGTAGGATGAGGCAAATTCCATGGAAACCGAAGGAATCCAGAACAACGTTAAAATTGCGTGGAGAAACGAGGATGGTAAATAGAGATTGAGACGAAGGTTGAAGTGAGAGAATGATGTACGCCTACGAGTGGGATGAATTCTACGGAAAGACAATCATTGATTGATTCCTAGAGTTTCAGATGGACGAGCGACTCATTCTTCTTTGCTTTCTCGAGTTGCCGCTTCTTCTTCGGTGGGTACATTGTTACTGGCGAAAGAAGGTACCATTCCGGTTTTAAGAAACCGGTTAATCGTATGTAATTTCAGATTTTGAATCTTTCACTTCATTATTCGTATACATATACTGAATGAAACAATTTATATTTATTTTTACATATTACGTGCATTGTGTCTCGGTGTCCAGACTTTTCATAAGCACGTAAAAGAGTTCAAAGTCTGCGTGCAACATCTTTCACTGTGATCTCCTAAACAAAACACCGTTCTCACGTGATACACTCAGAACGCTATTGTGGCNGTTCTCACGTGATACACTCAGAACGCTATTGTGGCGATACAACTACGTGCACATAACACACGTGCAGAAAAATTCTTTCTTCGCGAGGTAAAAAATTCATTCTGGGCCGGAATGTTTCGCGTTTAGGTGAAAAAAAGAGTAGTAAGTTTCACCCACGCTGCCACGTTGCATTCCGACAGGCAACGCGATCGCTCGCGCGAATCTTGATGGAATTAACATTCCACCGTCGGACGATTTCACCCCTCCTTCCAGTCTATTTAACGATCGCCGTGACACGATACTAATATGTCGTCGGGCAGCGACGTCGCGCGGTGTCTTTGAAGGCTTTGGTGTAATAAATTAATCTATTAGCGCCGCGGCCGTGCCCGCCGAACCGAGGATAAAAGGAGGGAAAGAAGCTGGACGAGGGGAAACCGCGGGAAAAGGGAGTCGAGGATCCGCTGTAATCCCCAATTAGGCCAAAATTGATTAGCCCGGATTACCAACAGCGATCCTCGTTGCTGGTCCAGCCTGAACATATTATCGAACCATTGACTAACTAGGATAGATCGGACATCCAATGCTTTCTCGTGTCTCATATTTTTGGGGGTCACTTGATCCTCGCATCATTTCCGTGTCACATTCTATCATATCGATTCAGGCAAATTTTGCACCGCAGCGCTAATAATTTATAACGATCCACCTGAGCAGTGTATTTAAGACAAACGACGTGAATCATTGAATGAAATAATTAATATAATTGGTTGATCGTAATAGAAAGGTTGTGAGGATTAAATGATGTTTAAAAATGTTATAGAAATAAAATAATTTAATAGTTTTAAATGATTCAAACTATGAAACAATACGTTTCTATGATATTTTTGTATATCATTTAACAATTTCAACTGTTTACATTTTAACACTTTTAACTTACTTTTATTATTTTTACACTTTTTGAGATATTAGATAACGTTTAAACAATTAGAAATATTAGTTGAAAATTCATTTTTAAAATTTCGTCGATACGTACGCGACGAAAGTTCGATTTGTACTGAGCTCTTTTTTCCTTGTCGATCGAGATTAACGATCGATCAGAGACTGATTTAGGCATGATTTGACAAATTATCTCACAAAGATTTGCAAAGAAAAAAGAAACATATATATAGGAAGGTATTTGAACTAAAGTGTTTTGCAATATCGACAAACGCGTGGATCGAAAGTCGGAAAACATGAACCGACAGTTTACAACGATCTACCATTAAACGGGAATCAAGCGTACCGTGACACGCTCCGATTCGATAAATAACAAAGGGAAAAAGGCTAGTCGAACGTGGGCGTATATTTTATTGGTTCGTACAATAGAAAGTGTTCGAGAGGAAAGGTGGCTGGCGATAATGGGGATAACTCAACGATTCTAGATTGCCACCATTGTTTCCACCGTAAAGAAAATCATGGACAGAGTAGCCGGTCTCGTTGCCTGAGCGGACGCCAGCAATTACCGTGAGACGTAAATTCAACGCTTTATCGTGATTTCGACGTTTGAGAAGGCAAGACGTAATAGTTATACGCAAATGAGTTAATTAGTTATGGCTGAGTGCGTCTCATCTGCAAAACGCGTGTCCTGCGCGCTACGCTGTCTGCAGATCGTTCACTGTCGATCTACTGGAATCGGCGTGTACTCGCTCGCCCACGTAAAGGAAAATCTTTCCGCGTGATGGATTACGCGGATACTGGAACCCTAGACTTCACGGAATCCAGCTTCGACTATCGAACTCTGACGTGTAGCAAGCAACCGAAGATTTATTAGAAAAGTCAGAGAATTATCATCCTACGTGTGCACAGTGGCGGACGAAAGGAAATTTGAAACTGAAAGTTTTATACTTGTACGACGTCATTATCATTATTCGCAGCGAAGAAATGTTACGATGATAAATGAATGTGTTCGTTCTGATGCTATTAATTTCTTTGTGCATGAAGTTGCGATACTTTCTGCTGGAATTGTATGTTCTCAAATGCATCGATCGTTGATGCTCGACATTCTCTAGAAGAAAATAGATTTAACAAAGAAGAGATCTCCAATTTCAATTTTATATAGAATATTGTATGAAAGACAAGTATGAGCGTTAAAGGTCTTTTCTCGCGAAATATTTGAGAACTCTGGAAATAATTGGGAGAAATCTATATTTCATAAGGTTATGGCTCGAAAAGTGGTTCACTGCAGCTGAATTATTCGCATCAGTTTCATTTATTAATTCCACGGAATAATAGAATCGATCCCTTCTGTAGCCTCGTTTCATTTATTAATACTAGAAATTGATTTCATTCCTTAACTCCGCGGATTGAATTTACTTATACCCCATTTAGGCCAGGTTCTCTTGATTAATTAACCTTATACATTCGAAGACTCGTCTCGATGGGAAAACTCGTTTCCCTATTTTCCAAAAATTATTCGAAATTATTTAATCCAGTTCCACGAGGTCGTATCTCCCGTTAATTTTCCACGCCATTAAGCGTCATCGAACAACCAGTCGGCAAAGATTGATACCAACAACTTCCTCAATCATATCGCTCGAATTATAGCTAATTATCGGAGTACTCGGTGAAAACGCACGGCTCTCGTTCGGATCCTCTTCTGCCGTCGTTTAGGTTCGTTTGCACTTCCAATCTTAATTGCCCGAATTAGTCAAAAGCTTGACTAATGGCGCTGGTTTATATTCACTGTGCTACGACGTCAGGGTGTAGGCAGAGAGGATGGAGAGAGGGAGAAAGAGAGAGAGAGAAATTTGAAGAGAGGCAGGCGGGTGGATACAGCAATTTGTCGTAGACAGAGGAGCAACTTCTCGGAAACTGCAGTGGCTACGCGAACATCGACGATGATTCACAGTGAATTAGTGGGCACACACCCACTGTACGTGAGTCCTCGCCTCGTAATTCTGCCACTAATTGTTTGCGGAAATTTAGAGTTTAACTGAACTAGAAATAGGTTAATTCAATAACGTCAAGGGGAGAACTGTCGATTTCTAACTAATTTATTGGATAAGAAATTGTTAGGCTATTATAGAAGGGTTCTTAAACTGTGTACCTGTTTTGATCAAGAAAGAACAGTATTGTATGTCTCGCGCTGTATGAAGAGACAAAAATTTAAGCGAAATAAAATTTTAATCATTCACAGTGATTACGTGGTAATTGAAAATTAATATTTCTCGAGACATTTCGTGACGGCTTTGATCATTTTTCTTCCTAAAAAAGTGTTTGAAATAACTTTTATTTTAAATTGGGAGACCTCCTTGAAACGAAACGGCAAGTTTTCGGAATGGACCGCGCGTGGGTAATACCAACAGACTCACGAGGAGAGTACGAGGGCGTATTATACGGTCAGCGGGCCCCCGGTATTCGAGTCTCGGGATCAGGTGAGCCGCAGTCAGGTGAACGAAGGCGCCCGGAGCGCCGCTGATCACTTTGACCTACGACCCCATCGATCATCACCAAATCACACACCACTTATCCGAACGCGCGCACGAAAGCGGTGCACGTTCCTGTAATGCACGTAACGAGGAAGAGCGTGTTCCTACACCTTCGCGTTTACCGATGCACCTTCTCTCGTCCGCGTGATCCTCTACGCCCACGTAACTTCGCCCTGGCAATTATCGTCGACGTTTCGTTTCCTCGCCTCATCGCCTCGATTCTTCCCATTCTTCTCTCTTTCAGCCTTTTTCCCTTCCCTTTTCTTTCTCTCATTTCGTCACGCCGCGATCGTGATTGCGTGTTATCGCGTTACGCGAAGGCAAACCTTGTGAGAGGAGCCTGCACCTCGCAAAGAGGTCAACAACGCGTGCCTCGCGATCGAGATCGATGTTCGAGAATCTTGCGTAATTGAATGTCGACGTTTCAGAGAACGATATTGATACTTTGTAGCGAGGTCATGGGAGTTTTCAGGTACTTTATAGATTGATGTATTGAAAGAGGTGGAAAGATTCCTGGTTTTGAGGATGGTGGTCGTGCGATGAAAGGAAGGGAGAGACGGAGATGGAAGAATGAGGAAGGAAAGTAAGATGAAGACTCATCTGGATGAAAATGGAAACTTTTTGTGAAAAGGTATGAATGTGAATATGCGCGTTCGATGACTTTTGCTGAAGCGTTTGATAATTTTAATTAGACATATCTTTATTTCTAATGAAATCTGTCACATAATTTAAGCTGCTATTAAAGAATTTGGTAATTTTAAATTTCATCTAAAGTGATGCTTTCTCTACTTTAATAATTTCAATATCTACCTATATATTATATCTTCTCTATTGATGATTTAACGATAAGTGTAGAATATTCCAATTGCCAAAAACAATATTTAATATTCTTTATTTATACTATAGTTCCCTCCCATTCGTTACAATCTCAGTTCTTTAAAATATAAATAATTACTTGCTATCAATTCAAAATCAAGATAAATTTTACGAGAAATGGATTAATCTCTATATAGAATTAAAATTTAAATCTGACACCTTGACTACCCCAAGTCATTTCGTCTTCATCTAACAAAAGACGGCGTTCTACAAACTTGATTCGCCGTCTGGCCTTAAAAGTGCATTCTAAATCGTAACTGATTGAGATCAAACTGCTGCCAATTCCAGCCTTTTTGCGTCGTGGCATCCTGCGATCTCGATCACTCGGAGCATCAGATCCATCGTACGACTCGATGTTGAAGCGTGCACTCGATGGCTGTCACTCTCTATTCTCAAGCTGTAGCGGCAAAAGCCTGAGAAAAATTCATCCGCGTATCGACGCTACCGAATGGAAACACTATCACGAAGAGGATTGGTCGATCCATCGAAAGACAACTCTCGATTCGAATCGTCGTTTTAATCAGGGTGCATCTATGCGTCCGTCATAACTAACACTTAACATTACTTTCTTTCGCATCTCTCTCTCTTTCTCTTTTTCTGATGTAACCATGAGCTCCTGTTGTAGCTCCCGTCAGACTGTTTCTCCTTCCTCGTTTTTTCCATTCACTTTAATATAAAGGGTGTCACGTAACTTGTAGTGTAATTGTTATTAACGAAGCTCTCATTCGAGACTACGATAATTCGAAAAAATCGAATATGATTTGTCAACTACACCTATTTTTGTATTTGGTTAATTCCAGATTCCAGAACAAGAATGAGTAAACTGACCCGCTGGAGAGCTAAAAATAATATTAAAAATAAAACCCTGTAAGAAAATCGTATCAATGTCTTAGTAATCATTCAAATCATTTCATTCAGAATGATCGTCCGGTGTCTGACAGACGAAAGAATATACGAAGAAAAAAACGTAGAGTAAAATTGTTTCAAGAACATAGTCTTCGAAAGTATTTAATTGAAAATTTAATTTTTTGAAAAACAAAGCGTCTGACGAAAAAATATTATTCCACGTTTTTAGTCTCGTTTTCGTAAAGTGGAATAACCACCCATCGATTAGTCATTTCTATATCCAGGATTAACCAAATTTTAGATATACACAGTTAATTCTCAAGCTCGATTTCCTTTCTCTCTTTTCGACTTATTTTTCTACGTACAATTATCTCCTCTTCTGTCGTGCCACTAGTTACATGACACTCTGTATTTCTCGTTCTCGTTAGTTCGTCCATTTACATGTGAATACTGGGCGTTAACGGATGCTTCTTCAGTTACTAACTCTCTCTCTCTTTCTCTCTCACTCTGTTTCTTTTGCTCTCTATCGTACCTGTCACAGGAACCTCTTCTCCGCGCATCTTTCGCTAGACCATTAACCTTCGTCTACTTGAAAGGGTCTGGCTGGTAGCGTCGTCTCCTTCTTTTTTTCCTCTCCTTTCTCTCGGTGTAATCGTGGTTCAGACGTTGATGAACAAACTGAGTTAATTGAGTCCCCATTAATCGGCAACATGTCCGTTGAAAATTAGACGCGCGCCAAACGTAAGTAGATATATATACTTACAAAGCAAGGACAAAAGACTCACGAAGCACAAACGAGGAATATATATATATATATATATATATATATATATATATGAGAGAAAGAGAGAGAGAGAGAGAAAGAGAGAACAGTAGCCACCCCTTGTCTGTTCGAATGGAATTTCTAATACCGATAAAAGCGTTCTTTATGCAAATGCTCTTAATACATGTCTGAGTGATCGAGCATCCTAGTTAGCTTTGATTTCTGCTGCGGGCTCAACAGCTTGACAGCACTAATGAGTCGTCCAGATCGTGGGTCCGGTAAGTCGAGTTTGAAGGGACCGAGATAAAGAAGAAAGGGGAACGGACGACGCACGGCGAAAAGAACGGGAACCGTGCGCGATTCGCACACGATCCACGGAATCCTTTCTTTCTTTCTTCCTTTTTTTTTTTTAAACGGTTCATCGCGTTTTTTCGTTCATCTCTCTTCGAGAGATCATGTTCGGCAGTTTTTTCCAAGCGCGTAACATTTAAGAGTATTAGAGAAAATTTGATAATTTTGATAATGTAAAAGTGTTGATAGAAATTATTGTTTAATCGCACGAAATGATTGGTTAATCATCAGTCAGACTATATAACACACTTTCCATTAGCTTTTAAATAGCACGGATCATTTATGAGTGTTCTGCCAATTTTCATTTATCTACCATTCTATTATTTCATACATTTTCATTCTTGCATTTTTTAAATATCTTTAATTTCTTATTATAAATACATAAATCGAGAATATTACCAATGTTTTATAATGCAAGTTTTAAGAGTTTCCAATAATGACTGTATCTTCAGCTTCAGGGTTTACCATCTTTACAGATTCTTTTGGATTAATTAAATTTATCTATTTATACAATTTTCATAAGAACCTTAGCAATTAAAATTTCTGACTGCAATTTTATAAAATCTATACCGTTTGTTTTTACCAAAGAAAAAAAAAAAATTATTTCTTGTTCTGTTTGAAACTTAATACAAGCCTACCATTTACCATTTAAATATAAATCTAAGTAATATCATCGTTAAAGGATCGCAACCTTATGGTGAATTTAAATCATCATTTGTTTTCTACTTCGTACTCATTTGTACGTAACATCTGCGTGCACGAATGCCAGTGCAATAATGCTATTTTAATAAATGCAGTCATGTGTTATGTCAGTGTAATAGATATATTTAAAAATCACAAGATATTTGATATATCCAAATATATCCTAATATGTAAGTCAGAAATTTATTTAAAAAAATCGACTATTCATTATCCCAATAATAATTTAATAACATCATCTTTGCACTTGTTCTTCACGCGATTATTCACGCTGCAAGTGGAGTGCAAGTGTAAATAAAGAATAACGTGAAAATAAACGATACGAATAACGTTGATTTGATCGAAACACAGTGGACAAACGGGATATTCGTCCGTTCAGCCTGTAGGACACCATTAGACAAGCGTAGAACCATCGAATTCGCACGGTTCTCAGGGAATAAGACGTCGCGTCGTGTCCGCGTCTAGAAACGAACACCGACGAACGCCGTAGACGCCGGGCAATAAATATCTTTATGCAAAGCTCGCTAATAAACATTGTCTTAATGATCGAGGATCTCGGATCTTCCGTCTGGATGAGGGCAGCCTGGCAGCACTAATGAGTTCCCGTAGAAATCGAAGAGATCACCGCGGGTCCAGCTCGGAGAACGGGAACGAAGCCTGAAACGGCAACGAGGATTGAAAGAGGGACAGCACATGAGAGAGAGAGAGAGAGAGAGAAGAATGGGGGAAAAAAAGAGTCGAACGAGGGGAACTCGGACCGATTTGTTAAGATATCTCTGAGGCTGGGTCTCGCGACCGTTCCGTGAGGAATGCTGAAAGTACGCGACCACGGCAAGGAGACGTATTATGTACACCGGTTCGGTCCCAATTAAAAGTTATCGAACGGTCCAGTCCCGCCTACCGAGATCTACGGTTTCTAATTATCGGGTAAAACATTATCCCCCTCCCCTCCCATCCTCTCTCCTCGCTCCTCCACCGCGATAAAACCAGCCAGCGATCACTTGGGTACATGCCAAAAATGTATATATAGTCGCGGGATGCCTAACGCTCGATATTAATAACTCGATATCACTTAAAATATCGCGCAACAAGACTCCGTCTGTCGTCTGGCTATTATTTTTGCCCTCTGCGTGCAACGTGATCTATGCTTTTTCTTCTTTCTTTCTTCCGTTTCTATGCTATTAACAAAGGGAATTCAATGAAGTATTGTAATGCTTAATAATATGTAGTAATTATATATTCGTTTTCAAGGTTTTCAATCGAGAAAGTCGAACGGTTTGATAAGAGAAGAAGAAATCTTCAGAGTGGTTTGCTATTACACTGGCATTCTAAGCTCTATCTCGAAGGCATTTCGTATTTCATATTCTTCGTTGCTTAGGTTTTCTGATCATCTTTCAATGTAAGAGAATCAAGAATTCATCTGAACCTTTTTTGAAGTGATTATCGTGTTAATGCAATTATTCAATCAATTGAAAAATCCCGGTTAACAGAAAAACATGATGATGTTTCGACAAAAAAGAAAAAAATATTACATTTATCTCAAGCAAATTTATATATGTTATCTTCTCATAGTATCTAGTAATTAATTTGTTTTTTTAAAGAAATGAATATTGGAATCGTGTATTTGTATAATGAAATAAAAAAGTAGTGATAAGAAATAGAGTTGATCAGCATGTCTTCTGAGAACTTTTTACGAGCAAATACTTTTCAAATGAACGTCTTTCTCGTCTGTCAGCAGAAACAACGAAAAATATTTTCAACTGTCAGCATTACATATTCCAATCGAATACTATGCAAACACTATATAGCAAAAACAGTCTTCCACATTGCGTTTAGACGTTCTCCAAAATGTCTCGCTAGATCTTGACGCCATTTCGTTGCACATCGAAGCATCGCGATACCGCGATCTACGCGACGGAAGAGACGGA
>NIPQ01050267.1:0-26588 GCA_002806875.1 Lepidotrigona ventralis hoosana | reverse complement strand
TGTGCGTCGTTCATAATTCATCTTTCTCTTTCTCTCTCGCGACGTGTATCGCCGGCAAGGAAAATATATCGGCGCGTAAACGTGAATTACCGCCGGCTTGAACGATTATCGTGCATTATAAATATCGGCCAATCAAGTCGGGCGAAACGACCCGAGTCGGGTGAAAAGAGTGAGAGTCGGTGGAAAACTTGTATAATCGACGTGCATTCGTCGCGATAAATGATTCAACGGAATGCTCGAGGATATATAAGAGGGAGCTATCGCCGAGTCAGATGCGCTAACGTCTGTGAAAGACTAACGACTACCTGAGAATAAACAGCTGCCGCGTAATGTGTTCCGTTTGTACGATGGGCTGTTTGACACTCGCCAATCGAGTGTTTTCAACGTCCGATCGCTATTCATTCGGCGGCTAACGATACGATGTATCGTCGTAATGATAACCTTCTGAGTAAAGATCTGCGGTGAAACGATACGTAAATTTGCACTTGGAATTTTTCTCGTAGAAAATTGTTACTACGGAATTGATTCTTTTCTTCCCCTCGTCTTCGTATCTTCTTCGGCATGATTATGGAACGAGGCAACGCTGAACATGACTGTATATCGTCCAAGTTACTGCTAATAAACNCTGTATATCGTCCAAGTTACTGCTAATAAACTGTAAATGACAGATTGAGATGCAAGAAAGATATTCAAATAGCATTTTTTTTCTTTTTTTTTTCGTAAAAAGATTTTATATGATTCAATCTACAGAACACGATTGCGGGCGAATTTCAAAACTGAATCGTAATCAGCTCTTTCTTGCTCGTGTTCTTGTTTCTGACTTTTTTGTATGGATCACCTAATCTAATTTTGCACTTGGTAATTGGCAAAATATTCAATTGTCGTATTTCTTCATTTAATAGTTTCCACGAATGGATTTTTTAATGGCTGTTTTGGATGAAGCGTTTGCAACGAAGACATTAGATAACAATGATAATACCGAGAATGAAGTTGTGCGCTCGTCTAATTGGGCAAATGAACAAACTGCAAATGGCCAGTTCATAAATTATAAATTTTTTTTATAGTTTGAAAATTATAAATTATAAAATCGACAGACCTGCAAGTTATTTATTTATTTATAAATTACAGTCAAGATGTAGGAGGAAATTGTTGGATCGAAACGTTGAAACGTTCGTACTCGTGCGTAAGACAATCGTAGCGATAAATTACACGCTCATTGTGCAATTTGATCGATATGTTCGCCGATTCGATCTTTTATCGTCGCGATCGAAGTCGCGGCACTCTCCGTGAAAATGAGAAATGAGATCTCACTGGGCGAAAAAATCGAAGTCGGCTGGACGACGCTGGCGGGGCGTTACCAGGCCGTGAAGAAAATATCCGCTGTGCACGCACGTGCGCGTTTATTGTTTCCGTTGCGGCGCGGCGGACAGTCATTAGGCGAGTTGCGGCGAATCGTTCGTACAGCCGTTTTAATACTCTCCGCCGGTAAACTGGGAATTTCTGCTGCGGGCCGGCGTGGCTAACGGTAAATTAACAGCTCTCTCTCTCTCTCTCTCTCTCTCTTTCTCTTCGTACCCCGGAACACAGTACACGAGAGATTTTCGGTCGAAATACACGCACCGGTGCGGCACCCTGTTCCGCTTGAACAATGCCAGACCACCGCTTACCACCCAGGAGTAATTTCGCCGGCGCGTAAAAACTTTTTTTACGATACTTTAATCGCCCTCTTTGCCCCCGCTTTCGCCGCACTCCGCGATAAAGACGATTACTACCGATCGTTTCGCCGCGCGTTTCCAACCGTGGCCGACGACGCGAACCACCAGCCTCCTCTGCCGCCACGGTTCCTTTCGTGGACAGGTGTAACGGCACGTGATTGACGACGAAATACGACGCGCCGTAAAGATTTAACGTTTCTATGCTGCTTCATTGCGGATGTAAAGGTCCTCGGGTTTCTTGTCCTCGCGTCAGCTCGAAATTTTTGCCGTTGAATTTGAAGTTTCTTTCGCTAACGTGAAAGTCAAGCGTCTTGGAGATTATCTGGAGACTTTGGAGAACGAGTTTCGTCTTCCGGTTCGATCGAGTGATCAATCTATCGTTTTTAGGTCGCTTCGATTATTTCACTGTAGTAGCAAGAGCAAACACAAATAACACACGTCGCGTACGACATATTAAATTCTTAATAACCGCTTGTCCGATCTTTCGAGCAGTGTCGTAAGAGGATTAAGCGCGCGTATGCCTGTAAGTCCACGTAAGAGGAAGCAACGATCTCGATCTAATTTATTCCCTGTCGTCCGGTTGCAGCCCATTGATCAGATTCCCCGCGAAAGAACGACAAACATCTCGGTTGATTAAACGTTAACCCGTTTCGGCCAATGTCCGTGTATCTTTGCGCCAGAGGTCGAAGAGGGGGAAGTAGAAAAGAAAGAAAGAAAGAAAGAAAGAAAGAAAGGAAGAAAGAGAAAAGGAGGAAACCGCATGACACCGTGTACCGGTCTTCAAACTGGTAGGGCATGAAGCAGAGTGGTCAGAGTGGTTGAAGCAGCCCGAGTCGAAAGGGTGGAAGGGAGACGAAGGGGTCCTCGAATCGTTTCGTTTATCTCGAGCAACGTCGTTCCGCGATGAATAAACAGCAGCGGAGCTTCTTCGAAACAATTTAATCTACATAAGCTAACAGCTACCTGTCTGGCGCGGTCGCCCAACCGGCAGATTTGAAGCACCGGAGCACCGGTGCAGGCTGCAGCAGCCTGTCCTCGACTTGCGTGTATGTACGCTCGAGGTACGAGCAGCCACGACATTCGGGACTCGAAACACTTCGCGCGAGAGTTCGAAGAAGAATCGAAAAGCGAACCGGGACGTTCGAATGTTTCTGAAATCTACGAGGCCACAAATAAGAGATAAGGCTAGTCTGGCATATCTTGGTATCTCGAATTGATTCGTCGTTGTCCTCTGTCCGAAGTTACGTATCTTCATACTCCTCGAAGGCTAAAGTTCGAACTTGGGCAATTAGTCGGTTACTACGTACGTCGACGGTACGATAGTTCGATCTGGGCGAACAAATCACGCGCGACGTATTAAAACATATGATATTAGGGGGGGTGGGGGGAAGTTGAACGATAGGCTACGGGGGCCTGCGCGATCTTCCGAATTGTTATTCGGCTGTGAATACGAAGCAAACGAGAGAGACGCCCGCGGCGCGCTTCCCAACCGGCTAATTGAAATAACAAGTGCAAACGGACGATTTCCACGGGGGCATTAATCTTCTAGCGCGATTAATTAGGGGCGGAGCGTAAAGCTCTTTGATAATGAAAACGTCGAAGCTCGTTAGTAGTGTTCGACGGTCATTAGTCACGCGTTCCTCGTGCGGGGCGATAGCCGCAAAATGAAACGAATTTAAATGATAAAAATTACGGCGAAGCGTACAGCTTCGACGGTGAAAACGCCGCGCCGTGCCGCGCTCGAATATTGATCACCCTTCATTAACGGATTCATTAAAATCTGGCAGACATATATTCTCAATAGGCTCGATTTATTCTCTCGTTTGCCGGTGATTAAGCATACTGCCCTCGATTAAGCATACTACCGTGCATGATCGTTGAAGAGTGCCGCGAACGCGAACGCGAATTCCTAATTCCAGGGAATTACGCGACGTGAGACGCCACGGGCTGTCAAAATCGTCGGAAACTCGCTACATCGATAGTTTCAACGTCGAAGCGCTGATAGACTAGCGAATAAAATTTCCAAACGACATTGAGCGGCTCCTGGCAGTTAAGTTAAAGAATGTTAAGTCTTTTGAATTTACTAGATCAAGATTCAAAGATTGTCAGTGTCTCCTAGAAACGATTGCCATCGATGCTTCAATTTCATCGTCTTTAGATGACCTATGGCAGGGCAATCAAATGGCTCGTACTATGATTGACTACGTTCTAACAAATGTGAAGAGTCTTGAAATTTTTCAAAAAATAAACACCAAAGTGAAATCTCCATCGCGAGGAAAACAGTGTCGCTAAACAAGTGAATTATATCGATTAGCAAAAAAACCTGTCTGCTATAAAATTAAATCTATAAATTTAAAATTAAATCTATAAATTTAAATCTCATTTCGGGATAACCAACAACCACGAGTACGCCATCAGACTATATCGATCGATCGGTCGACAGATTTTCATGTTTTATCGAGGAACGTTCGCCGTGGTAGCAAAAGCCGGCCACGAGTAACGTCGTCGGGTCGACGAGAAGAACAAAGGCGTTGAAGTTATCTTGCCGATCCGTGTCAACTTGTCTCGACATGCCGCGACCCACACCGAAAACTCGACGTCCGAACTCATCATAATCGGGCGGAAATCGTTCTCGGTATACGCTGACCCGTCGCAACCGGTTTGGCTCGCGTGTAACCGCCCTAACCTATCTCGACCCGTGTCCAGATTCGTGGCTCGTTCGAATCGTTTAAATCTTGCCGGGCACGGTTCGCCTCGTTCGCGTCATTCTGTTTGGATCTGTTTCAATCTCGCCCTTCGCATTGGCCCGCGTCTTCTTTTACGTTTCGGATCCGTATCAATGATTTTTATCTTAACTTTGTTCGTTCGNCCCCCAAAAAAAAAAAAAAAAAAAAAAGAAAGAAAAAACGCCGTGTTTTCGTGAAATTTCCATACAACGTGAAAATGAGTATACAAAACAGATTTAAAAATGATTGGAAATTAGCATTGTGTCTCATATTAGCAAATGAATTATTTACGTCAGAGATTAACAATAAGATAATGGTAATAGCGACGACGATGAATATATACCGATGCACGTTTAATGAAATAACTAGCCATCGATCTAGCCTTCGTTTCATTGCCGACCGTCGCACCGTTCCGTTCAATTCGTTATTACGAAAAAAAGGAGGGGGAAAAAAAAGACGTGAAAATAAATCAGGAAACAGACCCGGGCGAATAAAAGCCTTTGATCCCCTACTTTGATAGCCTGCAGGAATTCATAAAATTTATCTCCAATTCAACTCTCGTCCTCGGCTAATAAAATTTAATTAAAATTGGATTCGCATCGGGCGAGCCCGCCGGGCGCGATGCTCCTAATAGTTAAGCAAAAGACAAGAATTTCGACACGCAATAACCGAGCGGAGAGAGAGAAAGAGAGAGAGAGAGAATCGCCGTGGAAGGTGATGTACGCGCGGTGAGAGGCAGAATACGCGGCGAGAACCGCCCGTTTTTCTCCGTTTCCCGCAGCAAAGGTTCCAGGGTGGCTCGAACCAGCCAGCAGGGGTCTTTAATTAGCGGACTATTTAGCTTTTATCTTATCGCCGGCGAGGATCGGATAAGTTACGTGTGGCCACGTGTAGCTTTCTATCTGGATAGCACGTAGCCGACGTGGAGGAAAGAAGAAGATGGGGGGCTGTTCGCTGGACGACCTTTTAACTCCACCGTTGAGGAATATACGGTTGGTGAAGGAGGACGACGAAATGGTGGGAAGAGGAGCCGAACGGTAGGACGCAACCGCCAGCCACTTACCTTAACAACTCGACAGATTTGTGAAGCCCGCCTTGATAAAAACACACAATTAGCGGGACCGTCCCTCTCGCACATACGTTCGCCGTAGCCCGAGCCTTTAAGCATTTTTACCGAGTCATTGCTTTATGCGCGATGGCCGACGTTATTTCGAGTTTCCTGCGGCGCCGTAAACGTCTCTCGGCCTTCCTCCTTCTTTCGCCCTCCGCGCGGCTTTGAAAAAGAAATCACCAACCGTATTCGTAAGTGCAAAGCAGAATCCGTCCGCGCGTCGCGAAACTCGCCAATCGTGGCTGTTCGTGTTTCACGCGTTGCGTGCGTAACGCGAATAATCGACTTTGGCTGGAGAACAACCGGTAACGAAAGAAAAGGAAGATTCACACACAGTGTATCTACATTTCGTGCCTCTCCTTTTTCTTTTTTTATGTATACTCGCCGCCTTGTCTCGTTGAGCGAACGTTAACGCGTGCAATTGATTACGTGGCTGGTTAGCGCGTTTGATCGTTGATCGCGCGGCCGATAACGAGGCGATCGCCTGAAAATTACCGAAGCTTTTTCGCCGGCAAACGATCGGCAATTAGAGTCCGTTAATGGTTTCTAAGCAGCGAGTGACGCGTTTCTGGTACTGGATCTCGCACTCCTATCTCGTCGATATACGGTAAACGAGCGTTTTCACAGCGCGTAAAGATCGCATCCCACGTAATTCGTTGATCGAGCTAAGTTCGCAAGAAATCTGAAAAAAAAGCTGAGACTGTGTATCGAAATTAGGATTAGTGGCGAGAATAACGGAAATCTTATTCGTTTCGGTTTTTCAACCTTGCCAGGCTGTTCCTAGCTGTTATTAGCTGTTAGGACACGTTTCGCAACGAATGATTCTCGATCGGTGTCGAAACTGCCGTAAAATGTTAATGGAGCGTGTCACGCGCCACGGAACGATGTGTTCTTGCGTTCGATTTGCGTAATTTGTCGGCGCTCGATCGGCCGTATGGTTATTGACAGCGGGCGACAAATTAAATCACTCTGTGTATCTCGATCGAAGCCATTCAAGATCCGATTAAATACACGGATGATAAGCATTAGATCGGACCACGGGTCTCTCTCTCTCTCTCTCTCTGGTGGCCATTGAAATTAGACGCGCAGTTTTCCATACGACGCAGTATATAACGCTGGCCATAGGTATACCCGGCAATTTCGTCCGCAATCATAGAGACAAATGAGAATGGCCAAGTGACATTAGCACTGATTACGGACACGATTGCTAATCTATTTATAATTGTACCGGCTGCACCGTGTCCCTAAATGCGATGCCAATTAACCGTTGGAATCGTTTGTGCACGCATCAAGGATAGTCTATAGACACGGAATGCGCCAAACGGTGAAACGTACACCCATTGCCAAAAATTGGTCCGCGTTTACGTGATCGAGCATGCAATATCAATCGACCGTTCACACGATTGTAGACCTGTAAACTACTACGTACGAGCTGGCGCACACACACGCGCGCGCACACACATGTTGACAATTAAGTATTTAAAATTCATCTCTGTGGCTTACTTTCTCTTTCCATGTGTGTTCTAATTTCTGTAAAATTAAAATTACCGCGTGTTTCGAACGTAAAGAGACACGAACGTAAATAAAATAACATGTCGAATTAAACGACTGGAAACAAATATTAAACGTGTAGATACTACACTAAAGATACCAAAGACGATAATTTTCTATCGTCGAACGAACGCTAAATAATCACGTGAGTTTCACTATCGCTCGTGCGATCTTATTGTCTCTTTCTTTCCCATGTAAGGTAACAATACGTTGGAATAACCGTCTCGTGCCTCTAAACGATCATGCAGGCTCGTTGAAAATGGAAACGTGACCCGCGCGACGTACGTACGGATTATCAAACAATCGAACAAATTAGGGAAATTTCGTTCGCGCGGTTGACGAGGAAAAAAAGGAAAAAAAAAACGCCTCGTTTAAAAAAAAAACGTGCGTGAGAATGTTTGCTTTAGAAGCAGGATGAACAAATTTTAATTAAAAGTTTCGGCGCGCCCCCTGTCTGTAACCTGCGAAAACATCATTACGCCACCGTGCGCGATATGTGATAAAATATTTCATTAAAAAATTCTTTAGCCAAAAATTTCGCGGATTTTTTTCATCGGTGAAATACTTGCAAACACTCGATTCGCGATTCGCCTTCTGATACCGAGCGGGATATCGTGTACAAGCGATTTCTCAATGATATTCTCGATGCGAGGACGAGATCCGCAAGCACTCGCTAGCAGGCTAATTAATTCTAGATCGTTCGTTTCTTGCTACGGGAACTTGGACGAGAGATCTCTCTACGAAATTAGCGCAACGCCATCGTAAAAAAACCCGATCCCGTCCAGAAGAAATTGTAGCGCTCGGAGGCTGTAGGTACGTAGTTACCAGACGAGATTGCAGCCCCGGCCCCGTGACACGCCGGATGCCGGAGAAAGCAATTTTCTGAATTCGTCTTTTTCGCCTGGTCTTTCGCCAGTTTTGCATAGTTCGAATAACGAGCGGCGATAACGCGAAAAACGACACGATCATTTCGAACGGAGGGGTCCGCGGAGCGAAGGGGACGAAGAAACGCCATCGTGAACGACACATATAAATGGAGATTACATTTAACTGGCTGAAAACTGAACTAAATTTTCCTGTAAATTCTCTTTCGCCGCGACGGTACGGTAATTTTGCAATTACCATCTTCTGGAACAATGTGTGCGTCAGATGCAAATCGAAGGGGTAGTGAAAGGTCGTTTTTGTCCCACGATCGATCATTCGATCATTCGTTCGTGCCGCGTCGAAGTCACACGCAGCCGAGCGTGTCAACTTTGAAGAACGTGCGATCTCGCATTTTTCCACGTGAATCGAGCGCTCTGACCGCGCCAATTTCTCCTGGTCTTTCTATGAAATGTCGTCCGTGTACGTGTGGCCTCTCTTTTCAAACCGCGTTGTTTCGCAAAACAAACTCAATGTTAATTAAACGGATTGCAGCCGGATCGCGAGCGACAAACGCTCGATATTTCGATCAGCGAACACGACCGTGAAGAAAGAAGTAATTGCAAGATTCGTTAGCAAGGATCGTGTGGATCACTGGTTAGGAAGAGGGTATACAGCGTCGTTGAATTGTGTGGGAGCCAAGTTGTTAGCCGTGCAACGGGGATCGCGAATGCCCTTTCAGTCGGGAGGCTCGTGTTGCTCGTGTTTGCAGCAGTAAGAAGTCAGGGCTAATAATTTTGATTTAACAGCCACCAGGACGAAATAACTTTGGCCATGACGACTCGTAACAATTAAAACTTGCCGCACTATCCTCCACGACTTACCGTAAGGACCACTAACCGTCTTGGCCCTGGCGAACTTTGTATCGTGATTCACGGTTATGCCGACGTTTTCACGGGATTACGACGATACCCCCACTGTTCTTCGTTTCGATCGATCGGGAACTCTCTTATTGAATCTCGATGTAAACCCACTTTTTTCTCCCCAGTTGAAGCAGGCGTTGTCGGCGATTAGGACGAAAGTGGACGAAAATACTCGCACCTTTGATACTTTAAACCGTTTGAACTTCGTATAATAAAATAGTACAATTCAGCTGGCCTCGCTGTGAAGCATGAAACCTCCACTTCATTAACTTTTTGAATACTTTTTTTCTAAATATGTGTTTTACGTACATTGTGCAGCAAAGTGAAAAAGCAAGGGTAAAACGCTTCTAAAGTCATTAAAAATTCTTTTCATAATTAAATCTACCAGAATCACGAAGATTGGAGGACCTCTCAAAATTTTCCGTACGGTTTTATTTCTTCGTCATTTTATTAAACTTTGAACGTCGAAGTTAAACGACAAAAATTCAAACATTTCGCCATTGAACCTTAATGTTCAAAGTTCGATAAAATGGCAAAAAAAAAAAAAAATTGTACAGCAAGTTTTAAGAGATCGTTGTAAGGAGGAGACTTCAATATTCAAGAGTAAATTTAGTTGTGAAAAGAATTTTTTAATGTTTTCAAAAGTATTTGAATTTTGACAAGGCTAACTGGATTGTTATACGGCTGCTTTATTTTTTTATAAAGTTTTTATAACAGTTTGAAATGTAGACAACTTTTCGTCGAACGTGCGAATATTCATATTTATTCACTTTATCATGAAGCTTAATTAGAAATGTAGAAAAGTAATTTTAAAAAGATATAGTTATAATACAAATACAAAGTCCAAGAAGCAGCGAATGAACGATAAAGTTACACACAATGAAAATTTGTCATACGTTTTTCACGCACGCCGCGTCAATTAAGAAGATGATTCCACTTGAAGAAAAATCGACTCGTCACTATCGACGCTATAATAGCCAGATGTTTGATCCTCGATTTGGAATGGCTGAGTTCGCTGATCGCTTAGATCGTTGGAAGCCAACGATGAATCACAAATTCCGCTGACACTCAAAGAAATATTCTTTCGCCATGGAATCCTTCCCTTTAAATCGCTTTATCGACTCAAAGAAAACAGCAAGTATAAGTTTAATTCATTCATTCATTCATTCAGCATGAGAACTCGAGCTATACAATTCACGCCTTCTCGTTGCCTATTGTTTCGAACATTGTCGTTAAAACGCTCGTTGATAGAGGAATCTGAGAAGTGCAATTTTTTTTTTTGTATTTAATTTCACAGCTGCTTGTAAGAAAAATAATCAAGTGATCCGATCACGTTTCAATGGTCATATCTATCGTTGATTTTACGATACGTTGCGAGGGACCAATCTAGATCTGATTTTATCTAGCATAAGTTTGAACGTGGGAACATATTGGGCGAAAAACATGAGACAAAAATGAATCGAGCTTTCGGCTTGGATTCGTTCAATTGATTGATCACGTGCCATGTGCTTTAAACTTCGAACTTTAAAAGTTAGATTCTCTAGCTCGACGCCAAGTTTCGAAATATCCCGGCATTTGGAAATTCAATTGTGACCTCAATTTTCTGAGAACTGTTTTTTTTCGGCTAATAAATATTCGACTAATAAATATTCGCGTCAAGCTTCGTGAAAGTTCGGACACGACGATATCGCGTTTCATTTGCAACATACGCAGCGTCGGTAGTTTTATCGTCTGCGCCTTACGCTTTCGCGATAGCAAAATACGTTTCGGGTCTCTCCTTTCCTTTCAAAAGCTGCGTGCCTCGTAAACCGGATTTTACTCGAAACACTTATCTCGTCAACGATATCGAGTGCACGGGAACGTCGGACGTTCGCGCGAATTCGTCGTAAATCGCGGGCAAAGAACTCGACGAGAGTACGATGTTCAATTAACTTCAGCTGTGGCGCTTTTAAAAGTGTAAAGTATCTACATTGTGTCGCTAGAACGACGCGATGACGATTATACTCGTCGAATACAGAGCACGTGCAGCTGTTGTAAAATTGAATTCAATTGTAAAGAAATAACACTAGTTTTTCTTTTTCTTTTTTTTTTAAATCAATCATTTTATGTTAGTTTAACTTGATTAATATTATTATTTACAAAACATTCATAATTTTCTTGTCAAACAAAAAAGTCAAATATCTTAGAAAATCAGAAATTTAATCTATTCTTTCAGAATGATTTTTCTTCAAACAAGATACTTGACATGTCGAGCATCAATATCTAGATTCTTTTCGTATATTTTTTTTGAACACAGCGAACATATTCGTGTGCTTGTGTAATTTTGGAAAATGTTTTCCAATGAAATGTATAGGCTTCGTTGTAGATTATCGATCAATTGATGTGTCGAATTTATATCTTCAACTAGATATAATTCAATGGTATTTTCAATACACTCCAGCTGAAAGTTAATACGCGTTAGTTTTCATATAACAAAAATAACCTCTAAAAGATGATTTTTCCAGTATATGTACAAAAATTATACAGGATGATTCACGTAACTTACACACCTGAAATAACTTTCTAATTACGCGTCTAATGACAAATTGTTTAATGCAAAAGTCGTATGGTTTAAAAGAAGGCAAAATATGGCGTAAGTCATATTTCGAAATTTCCAAGGTCGTAATCGGATCATACTTTTTTCCATCGTAAGTCGAAAGAATATTAAATTGCAAGTAAAAAAGTATGAACCGACATTGGTCCTAAATCTAATAGTTAAGGAGAACTTTNTGTACAAAAATTATACAGGATGATTCACGTAACTTACACACCTGAAATAACTTTCTAATTACGCGTCTAATGACAAATTGTTTAATGCAAAAGTCGTATGGTTTAAAAGAAGGCAAAATATGGCGTAAGGATTTCGAAATTTCCAAGGTCGTAATCGGATCATACTTTTTTCCATCGTAAGTCGAAAGAATATTAAATTGCAAGTAAAAAAGTATGAACCGACATTGGTCCTAAATCTAATAGTTAAGGAGAACTTCCGCGCACGATAACATAGCATGAAAATATTTAGAAAATTAGTGAAGTCTAGCCTCAAAATATGTTTTATCCTCCACGAAAAAATTTAATTCGAGTAACAAATTGCAACTACTTCTCTCGCACGACGAGTCCTATTCTACATAACAATTGCCGTTTCTTCGTGACTAGTATCAAGTATACTCGTCACTGACAGCTAAGACGTATAAAACGTGTTTTGCAGCAGACGCGTTGCACGCGTTGTTATCACCGCGACGCGAGAAACGCGCGGAATTTGGATAACGCGCGGCTGAAAGTTGCGCACGATGATCGTTTCCCGATAAATAGTTAAAACTTTAATCGCCGGCTGACGTTACGCCCGATCGCCGGTGAAATATGGCCGGTTTCCGCTAGTAAAAAACGACTATCTCGATTGCACACTCGATGACATGCTCGACGCGTTTATTCGATAAAGTCTTCATTCAGTCGACAGACGTGAATTACCGTGTAAATGTATTTTGCAGCGATCTCGTTGCCAGATAAAAAAAAAAACCTTGTTCTACGGAATTGCGGAAAGTACAAAAGAGTAAAACAAAATTAACTAACATTTGGATTAAAATCACGTACTTATTGAAGTCTGCGATTCAGTGTTTTAATGACAAAGAAAGAAAGAGAGAGAATCGAGTAGTCTCTGGATCAATTAAACGAAAAGATATCGAACGAGTATTGCGTTGCGCGGGAACGTTTCCACAAATTTTTACGGGATTTTCTCGCACGGACGCTATGTAAGCCTCTTCGGGGTCTTAATGTCCAGAGATAAAGTTCGTCCCAGTCGTTATGAAAGAATTTAACAAACAAGGGGACATAGCCGGTACTAACAACGCGGCTCTACGCGATTAACGGGGGTTGCTCGGGCTAATTGTGCCGAGCACGTGCGAGACAACGTGAAATTACGGCTTTAAACTACCGACGAGCCTGATGAATAAAACAGGCATGTCGCGAACTGAAAAGTCTCGCCTAGACTCGCGCATTTCAATGCGGCTGCACAAACGTCGATATTAACAACGGACGAAAGTGTACACATGATCGAATCATTTTCCGAGCCCGTCAATCAGT
Organism: Lepidotrigona ventralis hoosana; assembly: GCA_002806875.1. Lineage (NCBI taxonomy): Eukaryota > Metazoa > Arthropoda > Insecta > Hymenoptera > Apidae > Lepidotrigona > Lepidotrigona ventralis. Next base: position 13,585 of record NIPQ01050267.1, on the reverse strand, counting down.
TTTAAAATAGAATTTTTTTTTTTTTTTTTAATTTCCTGGTAACATTTTGACAATGAGATGGAATATTTCTTTCTTTCGACAAAATTTTTCGGTCCTTCCCGAATTGCAATAGATTAAGAAAAATTTTTTATTACGACAGTTTCTTATCGTATAAATATTCCACTGTCGAATAGAAAGGATAGGTGATATAAGTGTATCATATATTTTTAATATGTGATTACTCCAAAATGCGTCAATAGATCGCAAACCTAACCGTAAAGGGTTTATTTAAAAGCTCTTACGAAATCAAATCGTAAGATTTTCCAAGAGAAATTTGCACCTCTGAGACGTCCGTGCCAGCGTGGGCGTAACTTGATATCGGAATACCATGCGCGGAAGTAGAACGCAAAGGCAGCTCGTTTAGTACGAGCGGTTGCATCGCGGGAACGATAGCAGTGCATAATACCACGGATGGGAATAGTTTCGACAGCGTAACGCAGAAATTCGTCTAGCTTCGTCTATCATTTCGCGGCATTTTTATTAGCCGGGCTGACAGCTGACGTACAACTCGCCTCCGTTCTACTGCTTGTCCAATAAAAAGCCCTGCAATTCTCTGTGCCGTGTTTCAACTTTCAATTACCTGCATGCATTATGCCGCGCAGATGAGTCGAACAACATGGAACAATAACGATATTTACCATCGTCACGTCACGCCCAACGATCATTGTTCCGTGAAAATACGCGTAAAACCCCGCATAATGTAACACCTGATTGCAAACTTTCGTTTAATCTTAATGTTGAACGTGTTATCGTGAATGGACTGTATCGGACATTGAACTGAATTGAGTTACACGATTCAGATAATTTTGGCAATTTGAGCAGAAAAACGCCACATATCACTCACTCGAGCAAGGCAACATCCGTATTGTTGACCAGCCGCTTATATCAAGACCTTCTAGAAACGTCTGGCATGGATTAGGGTTGCCAGGCAAATGTAGGGTAGCCTCTGTTATTCGAGGCTAGTCCTCATCGATGATAATCAAAGTATAGTTTCACATCGTTGATAAAAAGTAGAGTTTTATCGTCGAAGTGAACGCGAATCAGGCAAGATCTTGTACTGCAATAAAAATTATACAGCAACACCAAGCAAGTCAAGCTTGACTTAAACATTGACAAAGCGAGTCGAAACATTTCGTTTAATCAAGAGTAAAATAAAATAAAATTCCAAAAATCCCTGCAGCACGTCCTTGAACTTTTTATCGGACCTTTTCGGTTTCCAGTGCGGCAACCTAATTACCCGCGTCCGGGGTGGTCGCCGCTACATACGTCGGCAGCGTAGGTGTTTCACGGTTCGCGTGCGGAGTTGGCACAATGCAACGTTTGCTTAGCCATGGACGGAAGTAGGATGTCGTTTAACACAAGCGCTGCGTCGTGGCTATGATAGCGCCGCGTAATACTACGGATGAGACTATCTGCAGAGCGTAATGCAGCAGCAGGAGGAGGAGGGCTTGGGGGAGTTAGGAGCATGGGAAGTCGAATGAGTGGGGTGTGAATATAGGATGATTATGTCACGGTATGATGTATGTGGGTTGGCAAACAGCCACGCGGTCACCCAGCCGCACCACACCACGTTTCTCTCCCTTCTCTTCGTCGTCGTCTTCCGCGCCTTCCTGCCTTCAACGTTCATCCGAGCGTCTTCCTCCTTCGAGCGCGCTCGCGCGGAAGTCGAAATCCGATTTCGACTCGTCAGACTCGTCTCTCTGCGTTTCGTGCTGCGTAATGAAAAGTTATCGGAGACGAATTTTCAACAGATTCGACCGAAACCGGATCGATACCAGCACAATTTGTCAGTACAACGTGCGTACAACCCCTGACTAACGAGTAGGTACACCGCGAAGACGAAGAGCTCGACACACAAGAACGTCTACGTTTTTTAAACTAAAGTCTCTGATTGTCAGACACTCGCGCGTTGATAATAAACTTTGTGAAAAAAGATCACGTAGTAATCCACTTGGCTCACCTTAAAGAGCCGAAGCTTTTATTTTGTCTATTTTTCTCGAAAATTGTGGAAATTCAAAATTCTTTGTAAATATATTAAAAATTTCTTTTCGTGATTAGATCCACCGTCATTTTGAGGATTGAAGCTTCCTCCTCCACGACGATTCTTTAAAACTTGCTCTACAATTTTTTTTTTTTTTTACTGTTTTATTGAATATTGAATGTTAGGGGCCCAACATTTTGTCATCTAATCCTAATATTCCAAATTCAATAAAATAGTGAAAAAAAAATTGTATAGCGAGTTTTAAGAGGTTGTTATAAAGGAAAAAAATTTCAATTTTCAAGATTACAGTCGTAAGAAAATTTTTTTTAATGTTTCTACACGCGTTGGAATTTTTAGAATTTTCGAGAAAAATGTGTCCTCTGTTTCCCACCTGTTACGTGGTGTAAAATCATTTTCGAAGAGGACAAATTCACGGCTGTCAAAATAGAAGCTTCGCACATTAAAATGAGATCAAGTGAATCGTTGTATGATCTTTTTTTTTACCAAATTTAAATTATCGACAATTTTTCATTGTTATTGATACAATTGTGCTCTTCACTGTATATAAGGATATAAAAAAATATTTTTCTACATACTTGATATGGCTCTTTAACGCTTATAGCCTATGTTCTATGTTATCTACTTCAACAAATCAATCACTGGTAAATTTTCGCCTGAATATTGCAGAAGAAATGTTATCTCATTTATCTCTACACACAGTAAATTTTCGCTCAGTGAGTGCTCAACTACAGATTAAATATTGAAGACATTTCCCTAAACATGTACACTTCAGTAAAACGAAACATCCTGCAAAGAGATGTCACGTGTGCTTAAAACATAACATAAAAAGCGCGACGACTGAGGCAGTGTAAAAATGTCTGTTGCCTGTACATTTGCCAGAATGTTTCGAAAAGTTCCATACTTTACAAGACCACCGAATTATTAATTGCGTCTTTCATCATTTTTTTTTTTTGCAGTATACAAATTATCTTAAATGTTAAAATGAAAAATAAGCATATCGAATACGTCAAGGGATTGTCATTGTACCGTGGAAACGGACGAAAGCGTGATGTAAAGCTCGGAGTGCTAGAAACTCGTAAAAATTCAATTAGGATTTGCTCGCGTCGTCGTCAGCGTTTGGAGAAACGCGTTGCGTGTCTTTCGGATGGCGAAAGCTTCGCCAACGTTCAGAAATTCGTGATTTAATATCGCCGCGAGAAGCTGCTTTGAAACTAACGTAATTTGAAAGCTGCGCGTGTTTTAGAGCCGAACGAATCACCGTCGCTTAGACTCATGGCGGGTAAAATCACACCTCGATGAATTGCGACGGGATCGCGACATGTCATCCGTACACCTTTTTTTTAATCGCTCGATCTTTGCAAGGAGATTCGCACCGGAAAGGGAACAAGAATACTAAGAACGACGTACTGGCCGCAACACGATAGCGCACGTGAAACAAATTTCTCGTAGGAACCTGCGAGCCTCTTCGCCAAACGTTGTCGCCATCTGTCGCCGGAATGAATTGTTCGTTCGCGTATTATGACCACGTTGCATACGGAATTTATGGAAATTTGAACGGGCCGAAAGTTTCGCCTAATACAGAGCGCCAGTTTGTATTAACGCGCGTTTCTGCGCGACCAACTCAATTAATACAAACGTTTACGAATAAATCTCGACACGCGGCCCGCTCGTCTACTCGTACTACACTTCTACCCGAGTGCAATTTCATTTACGCCGGCCATTTTTGTTAACTGTCGTTTCCCCGTCGACGATATTATTATTTCAATCGAAACGATCGCCGCGTTAGCTGTCGAGTCGCGCGCCAAATATTACGCTTATTCAAATATTATGGATGACCGATCAGCACGGTCCGTTAACTTTTGCAAATTTTCTGTTTCAGCTCCGTTCGTTAAATTGGCAAACTCGATCGGCGCTTTTTCATTCCTTATCCGGGAAGTTTTTCGGGGACGAACGATGAAATTATATTCTACAGATCAAAACAGGAGAGAAATCTCACTCTTATCATACGTTAATGAGTTGCAACAGTAAAATGAACCGAAACATATGAAAATAAATAATGTGCATTACTAAGTATGAATGGCACGATAAATAATACGCATTACTACGCAAGGGAAATGTTCAGTATAATAACTATCTGGTTAGTTCACACGTGTTCCGTTTATTTAATGTTGTTACTTCTATTAATCTCGGTAATAAGTTATTGCATGTCGATTCAGCATGCAATAATTTGTTACACATGCATGTGGCTGTTTAGCTGTTCATATTATGGCGCACACGTTTGATTCTGGTTCGAACGATCATTTCTCTTAAAGATAGCGAAAGATCTTGGTTTCTTAGGAAATTTTTGTAGGAGAAAGTGTTCGCACGTGTGAAGAATTAATCATTCATTTGCTGAAACGAAACGAAGTGAAAATGAACTTCAACAAGTTTTGGGTTCAATCTTCCTACCGATGTCAATTTTGTATTGACAAAAATGGTGGACATTTTGGAATGGAGTATTACGTCATCTTTTGACGACTACTATACGTAAATATTGCTGATTTATTCGTATTTCATACATAGTAACGTACATTATTTATCGTTCATTTTATGTTTCATTAACAATGCTTCCAAGTGTTTACATTTAAATCCATGTTTCTAACACTATATAAAATATTTATTTGTAATTTAGCAAAACGGGTTCAATCCTTCAGTTTGGTCGTTTATAAATCGAATATTGTAAATTACTTTAAACAAAGAGTTGAAATCAATAGCACACTTCTAGCTGCGCGATAATGTTGAGAAAGGACTCTTACAACATGTGTGGAACTTCAAAAATGCATGTCGAATGTATAATCTCATATCTACAATGCAAAGAAATTTATAAGCTTTCGTCTCACATATTAGTAAGTATAAATTATCTGTTTACGATTTTACTTGATTGGTAAATAGATTAGTTAGAAAAATGATTCGAACTCGTTGGCATTTTCTGAAGAAAACTACCGCTGTCCCGTGAAAGTGATGAAGATCGGTGAGATAAAAAATGGCGCCAAGTAAGAACAGCTCCAGATAAGACGTACACGCATCTCTCTGTTACTAGACGAATCGCTGCTTCTCCCCCCTTCCCTTTCCCATTATCTCTTCTTCCATTTTGGAATTTATCACGTGCGCGTCCCACCTGCATTCAATTTAATTCGAAGCGGCGCGATGTCCCGTTACCCCGCTAAAATACTATACGCTCGTTCGAATTCATTTGAACGAAGAAGAAGAGGGAGAGGAGGAGAACGGGCATCGGCGTCGCCTCCGTGTTCCGCGCTCGTATTTATGACCGGTGGTCCGAGTTATACGCGTGCATAAACGCGTGTACGCATCGGACGCGAAGCAACAGCGACACGAAGAGAACGCTGAAGAGAGAAAAAGGAAGAAGCGTGGCAGAGGCACGGGAAAGCACAGGAGGAGGAAGAGGAAGAGGAGGAGGAGGAGGAGTCTCTGCAAGGCACACCGTGGCTCTCTCGTGGACAGTCGGAGTTCTTCTTCTTGCGTCGGTGTTTGTGCATTTATTACATTACGTAATGCTTACAACAGCGTACATAAACGCTCGTTCGTGACTACATGTTATTACACGGCCCGTACAAGCCTTCAGATTGGACTATTCAAACAGGCCGTGATAAGCTCGAAACTGCACCGTTGACAAGTAATTCGGATAATTTAATTGCGGCCGCTGTTCGCGACGTCATGCATCGTCGACTGGGGAAAAGAAAACGACGCCTCCTCTCTTTCTCTCTCTCCTTCTCTCTCTCGCTTCGTGTGTCGATCCTCCCGTGTAAATCTTAATTCTACAGCAGACGGAAACTGGCGCGACACTGTCCCTTATTGATAGTTGTTTCGTCGTTCGTATTGCGCTCACCTCGAAAATTACGAGCAGCTCGCAGATTGCTTTTTATTGCGGTGTGTAAACCGGATGATGATGATTTCGGGGCCGGTGAAACGAAGAGGCTGAAGATCTCAGCGACGATAATTTAGAGTGGAATGAAATGTCGTGCAGATTTTGAAACGTGCGTGGTCGGTTGTCACGTTTACAATGCGACTGGCAATTTGGAAGGATCTACGCACGAAACGTGTATATACACATATATATATATATATATATATATATATATATATAGATCGTATTTATTGCACCGACGATGTCTTATTTTCACACTCGCGTTTATTTCTTGTCGAACCGTTATGGGCGTAACATCGAAAAGAACACCACCTCTTTCTCGCGAATGTAACGAAATAACATTGTCCGTTATCCTATCTCCAAACTGACGTGGTCGAAAGAAATACATATTTTACACTTATTCTCACATACTTGTAAAAATACATGATTAGGGAATGTCCGATACGCTGATCGGGATTTCAAGCTGCTAGAATAGATTGTCATTGACGATGTAATAAATCTCGATTGTCGCATCTTGGCCAAGATCTGTAAAGTTCTTTACATGTCTGAATGTATTTTTTTATACGTATGATGAATTTTTTTATACGTATGGGGAAAAAACGTGAATGATTTTGAAAAACTTGTTGAAAAAATATTATACTTTTAGCAGTTGTTGGCTTTTTGACACCATTCGCGTTAGGCATCACAATTCGAAAAGATATTTAAATGGCACTAATTAAGTGGATCAGCCTGTGTATATAATCGATGTACCCACAAGTAATATCGTTCTTTCGTACTGTACAAAAATTCTATTTTGTTTAAATTATTGTCACTAGATAGCAATGATTATTAAATTTGAAAAAAAGAAACATTACTTGTTCTTTTCAAATATATACATATATATTATCCGTTACTCGAGAAAACAAACGCACAATCTTTGCAAAAGGCTCGGTTTCTACGTAACGAGAGGATTCGCAGACGATTGCCGGAGCAAAGTGTTTTCCTAGTAACCGAAGAAGCAGTGACGCGAGGATTCACCGAACTATGCGTTTCGCAGCGAGTCCCCCGGTCAATGACAAATTCCTGCGGAAGGAATTGAAAAGAAGAAGGGGCACGAAAAAAAACGAAAAAAAAAAAAGGAAAGAAAAGGGAAGACGAAAGGGAGACGGTCGGTGTCTGTTAAAGTTGGCGAGCGGCAGCGCGAATTCCCGCGAACGATCACGGATCCTAGGAATTCCTGTCCCACGGTCGTGTCCCACGATGTCGGGGAAAAACGGGTCACAGACTTGAGAGCGGCGACTTGACGGGACTTCGCGGTTTCGAGCGCCGCCGAGGAGAAGGCAGCTTCTACCCCGAGGGCCGAATGGAGTCCAGCGGGATGAGTCAACCGGTCGTGCCGCAACCGGTCCGCATAGAAACCTGCAGCGTGCCCCGGTACGCCTGCCTCCCAGTATCTGATTACGCTCCGAATTTGGTAGCCTTTTGTGCGTAGGAGCCAATTAACGTCCGAAATCGACGGACGAACACGGAAAGTCCCCTGGAATGCCATTACACCGCGGGCTGCACGTTCGCGTTCGCGGAGCGGAGGAAAACGATAAAAAGAGTCGGCCGCGCCGGATGTACTGCACGGACGAAGCATTGTCGAGCCGTTGTAAATACTCGCGGGCGCCTCGACCTGGGTTCACAGAGTCGGTGGAAACGGAGAGCGTAGCCAGGATAATCGCGAGCGCTCGCACGAAAGAGCCCGGGACTTGGCGCGAGATAAGTGGCGAATTCTTCGCCTCGTGTCGTACACGAAATATGCATTTATGCTAACCTGCGTATCGTGGCCGGCTGGCTCACGGAGGACGGGATCACGGTCGACTTTCGCGGTTGATTCGAAAGCTTCTCTCGGGAAGCCGAGAGTGGGGGCAAACACAAAGAAGTTGATATAACTCGCGGTTGCGCGCCTCAAACAAACAACATTGTAAATCGAGCGTGAAACAAACGAGAGGGACCGGGGGCGAACGAATCGATGACGAGGTAAATCGACGAAACGGAGAAGATAAACAGCGTGGTTCTCGCGCCGCGGGTTCTCGTGACGGGCGTCGTTTAGCTTTCTCTTTTTCAGAAGCGGCGCGCCCGATAACAACCCGATACCTCAGGAGCGCACACGCGTATTTTAACACGCGTGTGCAACCAACGAACGAATGGTTGCTCGAATTCGCACACGGCGATGGTGGACGCGGACGCAATACAAATGAACGATTGAAACAAGGGAGCAGTTGCATTTACACGGGCGCGTACGTATCGGTTACATTAATTAAATAAAGTCCGGCCGCGGCCCGGTATCAGGCGTAGCGTCACTGCCTCGAGCGTGTATACGCAGAGCTCCGGTATACGTTACAACATTTATTGCACGGGATTCGCGATTCGCGAGAGCTCACCATAAGTCTGACCGTGCTATCGGCCACTCCGATCGCACGTAGGCCCATCCACTCGAATACTTCGCTTCTGAATACTATTGGCCGTGCGCGGGACGCTTCGTGTGTAACGCGCGCGAACACGCTCGCGAACCACGTATCCGTTTTCTGCCTTAAACCACCCGTAATCCCTGAACGAGTCGATCGTCCTTGTGTCCCGATGCACCCAACTGGACCCGCTCGCCTGCACGCTTTACGAGCTGCACAGGACGATCGACCTCCTTCGATTAACCGACGCCTCGTGGTGCCGTGCGTGTAATTAACACGTCGATCGCCAACCGGCCACCTGATCCCCTTTTCCCGCTTTGGGGCTGCTTCCACGTTCCTCCGTTCGCCAATACCAACTTCGTCGAAACCGTCGTCGTCGTCGTCGTTGTATATTACCGTACTTACGCGTGTTGAGTTCGGCTACCTACTCGTACCGATTCGAGAGAATTGTTATTTGCCTCGCGAGTACACGATGATTATATCGATAGCCGATCGCGTACCGCTACACCGGCGCGAATAAAACGAGCGTGCACACCGCCACCAGAGGAACGGTGAGAGAAACGTCGTAGAAAGACGAGAAACGGGCTGGTGAAACGGCAAGGTTGATAGCGAGTGCCTGGCGTTTCCGCAGGATACGGACTGCAAGTTGATCGTGACCGTTATAGGGTACGACCGACTGGTCGATCGAGCAACGTTCAATTTGAACGTCCCTGAACGGTGAGGTAATGGTAGCCCACGGGCGCGTCCGCGGGATCCAAGGTGGAATCTCTCGGATACCGGCGTCTAATTACGCTCTGAGAAGTGACTGACACGCGAATTGACGCGTTCCGCGTGAAAAACCGGCGCGAAATCATCGTCGCGCGAACCGTTTTGCAGGGAGGCGTACGCGTTGAGGGAAGCGAACGAGGAGACAGGCTTAATCACACGTTCCGCGGCGTTATTAAAATTTACAAGATTTACACGAACGATAATAACCCATCAACGTGCTATTAGCCGCATTAAAGGGAATTTTTACGACGCGCTAAACAGATCGGCTCGACCGGCGGCTGCTAGCTGCCGGTAATTATTCTTTATCGCGGAGTATTATCGGCCGGAGAGACGATCCGTGTGTGCGTTGCAAGGTAGAAAACGGACTAGATTAAAGTGGACATGTACACTGGTCTCGACAAGTCCACCGGTTAATAGAAGAGTTGTAGCAGACCACGGTGGAGAAGAGGCGCGAAGTGAAATTTCTTTTCGAGCACCGGTCTCTCCTTCTTCGTCTCTCGCGAGAGGAGGATGTCGATGACGGCCAGATGAGAGCCAGGTTTTGATTACGGTCGTTCGAAGCGCCGTTAAAAATTAAGGCGTCGCGTCGCGTCGCGCCGACGTAGCCGAGCCGTGTCACGCTGAAAAATAATTCAATTCGTCGAGACGGCAGTATCAAAGAGCGTTTAAGACCGCTTAATTCGCTTTGCTTTGAAGCGGTACCGGCAGCCGGTGCAGCAGGTTCAGCCGGAGACGTTGACAACCCCTTACTAATGTCCGTAATTCCTTATTCCCTGGGCGACCATTTATAAAATGCCACCGGCTGCATGTCCGCCCGAGCGGCAGATCCCGGGATAATTTGTTTGAAATTTGGTCCGCGGATTACAGAAAGTGTAACACCTTGATTAATATTGCAACTTCGAGGGGCGAGCATCGGCCGGTTTATCGTATCAACTACACACGATGTGTACCTCAACCCTCAACCTTCGATGATTCCTTTGTTATCGATCGATCATCGATTGCCTTGTTCGAGGAATTTTGTTTTGCGGCGTGAACAAAACTGGCTGTTTTCGATTCGAACGGTCGGAAACACCGTTAATCTCTTAGCTGTGGTGCCGTTTTTGAAAGTGTGTTACTAGAACGACTCGTCAAACACTCGAGTACGTGCAGCTGCTGTAAAATTGAATTAAATTACAACGAAATAACACTAGTTTTTTTTTTCAATCGATCAATCAATTAATATTAATTAATAATAATTAATATTGCAGGGGACGCGTTCCTTGGTCCTACAGCCAGGTTCGATAAACGAATAAACGTAATGTGAGGCGCGCATCCTTGGGCCATAAAGTAATTGCGAAAATTACTTTATGGGACTGACCTTTGCCCAACGTCACATTTCGGTCGAAAATGACCTGACTCCCGAATCATCGTGATTGAGAAGGGGATAAAGAGAGCCGGTCTTACATAAGAAAATCTTCCTATTCGCTCTACTAGTCTACTTTCCGCGCTTCGACAAATAATCTCTTCACGTCCGCCATTGCTATCCTCACCGCGTACTCCCAGAAATATTAATAGCAAAAAAAATCTCTCGAAACGATGTAAATAGAACCAGTCGAGTCTAGTGTAAAAATATCTTAAAATGTCTAGACTTTACAAATATATTTTATTTACAATTATTTTTACAACGAGTTCTACTATTCTACTCGTCGTTGCACGAAAGAGCTGCCATTTCTTCGTCGACGAGTAGACTCGTCATTCACAGCTAAGAGATTAAATCGTGGCCAAATTGCGATTCCTCGTAAATAATTATTACACCGCGATGCAATGCTGAATGGAAGAAACAAAAAAAAGTTCCAAGTATCATCGCGCATCGAAACTTCGTAATTGGAGACCAGCCGAGCATCTGAAAGCTAAAATTTCCTCGAGTAACGATACAAGAAGCGAATAACGAAAAGAAAAGAACGCAGCCGATGATGATTACTATTATTTTTTGCCACACGCGATAACCTCGATATATATTGCTTTACCTGTTCGTTTCATGGAATCTTCCAACTTGCGATAAATATTACAATTGGACCAACGATCACGAATGTTCGTGAAAACATATTCACTCGCGTCTGTGATACTTTCATCGTGAATTCTATCGCGTGTTCGACGGTCTCTCGGCGCGGATTCTGTCGATCCGGAATTGAAAGGTTGAAGGAAATCGATCTACGCGTTTCTTCATCGGGACGATGTGACAGCCACGGTAAGTGACAAGCGAAGAATCCGCTGGAAAATCGATCGCGCTTTCGTAACGACGGCTCTTTGTAACCGGACTGCGCGATATCGAATTGAAGAATCCTCTCGAGACAAAAACTCGAGATCGGTTCGAGCACGAACCTGCCGCAGGAAGAGTGAGATTTTTCTGAAGCGTCGCTCTTCTTCGAATGTACACAGTTCTCGCACTCGACCAGCTTACAGTAATTTCGAACGCGATACCGATATTCCACGAGGGACTTTCCCGCCTTGATCTGCATGCTGATCATTGGCTTGGCTTCGTATTCCTCTTCGTAAAGCCGCGGCGAGCGAGCAACGACGACATGTTTGTCCGTGGCTGTCATAGATGAATTCTACATCTTCGATTTGATGGTGCAAAGTGGACCTTGATCTTGAATTTCAAGATTAAACTTTCTTTTGTTTGTATTCTACTCACCACGAAAGTGAAATTTTTTGAAGAAGAAACCATAGGTCGTAGCCTAATAGGTCTCGACGGTGGACGACTATAGTCGTCGTTAGCGTCGAAAGGGCTAGATAATATAACAGGCACGCAGGTCGGGAATAACAACACTAAGTGTATCGTAAAAGAGCGTAGCGGACTTTAAGAGGAGTTGTCCTTGGTCATGAATATTCTTCGTGCTGATGAAAAACCTAAATCGTCCTTGGTTTAGAAGATTCTAGATGAAACTATGTATAGATAGCTTAAACACACACACACACACACACACATATACGTTGCGACTGTCTCGCAATGCATTAGAAAATGGCCCAAACAATGATGGAAATGATACGAGGGGAACCGAAAGACTGAGGATGGGGCAAGGTCATCCCACGAGTCGCGTATTGAAATATTTGCAATGGAATTCCCTTAAAAGGTAGCTAGGACGCGAGCGAATGAATGGACGGGCGACCGGTTTACACTCGCATCTACGGCCTCCTCGCCGTCGGGATTCATAATTCTTTCACGAAACTTTTTATCGGTATTTTCCACCTGTACGCACCCTGAGACATAAGGTCTCCCGTCTTCGGCATATCTTGCCAAGAAAAAGAAGAGGAGGAGGAGAAGGTTGAATCTTTTTCACTCGGCATTTCCCTTTTTCTCCCCCCCCCCCCCTCCCTCTTTCTTATCACTTTCGTTCAGAAAAGAAAAAAAAAAATGTCACGCGAAAGTATCGAAGGGAAATCCAACGGCGCTTTTACTTCCGCGATCTGTTAGCCGTTTACAATGCAAAAGACACACGGTGCTTCGTCGCGATCGCAGTAAGTACAAAGTAGAAACACCGAGGTAGTAATTTTCGTATTAGCATACGAACAGAGAGAACCTGTCTCGTTCCTTCTATCACGAATAAATCGCCGGCTCGAATAAATTTCAGTGATCGATCCGTAAACAAAATTATCGTCCGCGTAATGGGATCGCGGCGATAAGAACGGATTCGATCGCGTGATTTATTCTCGACGTTAATGCCGTTCATTTTCACGCTCCCGTCTACACGCCTCCTGGCGTAATGCGCTGTCAAATTCAACAGACTTTTTTCAACCGGACGCGCGCGGTTCCGTTTGGCGAAATTTTTCAGTTATTTACGTGCAATCGCGAGTACCGAACCGCAACCACCGCCAGTTCGTTTCACGGTGGCTATCGGAGACAGAAGGATGTCTCGACTTTCATCGATGCCTGCGGTCGCCGGCAATGATTGCTATTTTAATCGACCGTTCCAGGCCGACTCGACTCGACTCGACTCGGTTGCCTTGAATGTCGCCGAAACGTTACGATTTCCAAGCGCAGAGACCATCGATTACCATAATCGCGTTGATCGTTTACAAATCGGCCGACGAATCAATTCGATTCGAAACCAAAACGAGTGGTAAATTGCACGGTTGGGAGAAAAGAGCGCGCGCGTACGACCGCCCATACGATCGTTAAACGAGAGAGCCGATCCACTTCGGAAAATGGATAATAATGTAATCAGGTACGCGTTGAAACAGCCTGGAGCCGCGCGAAATAGCCTGGAACGTATGTTGCTTTTAGCGAGGACGAAAAACTTGTTACGCTGAGAAAAGCGATACAGAAATAGTCGTATGCATACGTTGTCAACACTCTGAGTCTAAGTCGCTTAAAAAGCTTGTTTTTTTTTTTTTCTTTTAGAAAGCGCTTGAATATCTTGTTCGTTACGTGAGAATGTATCT
>NIPQ01050257.1:0-10075 GCA_002806875.1 Lepidotrigona ventralis hoosana | reverse complement strand
AATGTCCTAATGTAGGATCACTTTCTAGAAATTCTCTGAGTTCTGATTCTAAATCTGGAACCGCAGACGTCTCTGATGTGCTCAATAAAGACGGAGGTGTCTGACTGTGCGTCATACCGATTTGTATCTGAATAGGTGGTTGATTCGTATTCACAATATTGATCGGTTGATTTTGTTGACCAGTTGGACTGAGCAAGTTAGTACTTTGAATTGGCGACGGATCCGGCAACAGATTCGACGGAACTTGATTGCTGTTTGAATAGGTGGTTGATTCGTATTCACAATATTGATCGGTTGATTTTGTTGACCAGTTGGACTGAGCAAGTTAGTACTTTGAATTGGCGACGGATCCGGCAACAGATTCGACGGAACTTGATTGCTGTTAGTTTGCGACAAGAGATTATTTTCCGCGACGATAGTTGGGTTATGCGTGATCGGTTCCACTTCCATAGGCTCTGGTCCACCAAGAGGTGCTATGCCCATAGCTCTTCGCAAACCATCAACAGGAGCGATAGCTGAAGGAGGAAGCTTCTTCGCTATCTCTGTTAAATTGTCCGTAATTTTGTCGGCTATCACCACTTCCGCCTCCGATGGTTTAGGAACATTGGACAAGTGAGCAGGCGGTGGAGCTGAGAGCCGTTCGTGCTGCACTTGCTTCAAACGGCCTAACATTTGCGACGTGTCGTCCAATCGACTCTGTAAAGCTGCGCGTTCCTCGTTCAGCTTCAATTCTTCTTCTGGAAAAGAAGAAAAGTAAAGTTAAGACTGTTGTTACTTACTGCTGATACTTGAATTTTTTTTGAATATAATTACCCATATTTTCCAAGAAATGAACATCAATTCCTAATTCTGATAGCGTTTTCAATTGATCAATGTCAACTTTTACACCGTCCAAAGCTGGAATATTGCGATTAACATCTTGCATAGGTTTCTCCAATAAATGCTTTATCTTCTCTTCTTCCTCTTTGAGTCTACGTTTTTCTTCGAGGAATTTCTTAGTCTTTCTGTGATCTCCTCCTGTCAGAATGTCCAACAGATCATCGACCATAGTTAACGTATAATCACAGTCTTTAGCAAAGTCTAATATGGATTCTGCGTATTGTACAGCAGTTTCATCGCCGTATGTCTGATACACCAAGTCTGTCTCCTCCTTCGTGAGATTAGCGAACGTAGAATCGTAACTTGGGGCGTAAGAGCCAAAGGCACCGTAATACAAAGGTTTTACTGGTTTCGACATATTTCTCCTATCTTCTCGGAATCCTGCTAATGCTCCTGTACCGTGGTTCAATTTACCTATAAGCTGCACCAACGAGACTGGCCTTTGATTAGTTCCTGGAATTACGCCGTCTCCCGGTACTATGATCTGTAAACTGGTAGTCCCATCTTTCTTTTGTCGAAGGAAACCCATTTTAGAATTCAACCTTTTCAACGTTAACTTATCCGACGCCGCTTTCGCGGCTCCTCGGGCTTGTTTTAAGATTTCCTCCGGCGTCATATCATCCGGAATGGCTTCAAATTTACCTAAATTTGCTAATCTCAATTTCCTCTGGTTCTCTTTTCTAAGTTCTTCTGCCTCTTCGTTACGCTCTTCCTGTTCCCGTTCCCGTTCGATTTGCTCCTCCGTTATTGGAACGTCTGGATTATTAAGATCTTCCGTACCTAATTCAAAACCAAGTTCTTCTTTCGATATGTCCTGCATGTAAGTTAATACAGGTCTTAGTTGGCGGAGCTTTTCTGGTGTAACCATTTTTAGGCCAACGGGCAATAATTTCTTTGCTGCCTTGTAATAAATGGTATCTGGATGATTGTACGTGGTGGCGTTATCACACATTAATTTGAAGTCTTCTACAAATTCATTTAAATTTTGATAGCTATTATCATCTATTTTCTGCTTTATGGTACTGAAATCCATAGGATTGGTAATGATCTGAGAGTATCCAGGTGCAATGCTATCTGTAACTGGCCAAGCAAAGAACTGTTGTGGATCACGTTTCTCCATTGATCTAAGAAGATGTTCCAATAATCGTTGAAGAGGTGTACGCTCGGCAATTTTCCTAAGCACGCAAGTTCTAGGTTCTCGATGTGGCGAAAGAGAACTAATATTATGGCTAGTGACACCGACTCTGTGTTCTCCAGTAGACGGTGGTCTCGGTGGTAACAACTGATGATTAGGAATCTTTTTAGGGATTTCGGTTAAACTTTCATCAGCATCTCCAACCGATTCTTGGCTGGATTCCTCTCTTCTCCTCTTTTTATCCTTGTGATGATGCTTGTGTCTTTTATCCTTCTTTTTCTTTTTCTTTTTAAGTTTCTTGTGTCCCACATATCTGTCGTATTCAGATTCCTGCGTTACAGGACAGTTGAGACCCAACTGTTGTTGATAAACACCCAAATGTTGGGACAACATTGCTGCCTGACTTGGAGATTCGTTGCCGTATTCAGGTGTCCCACTACTACCCCCAACCTTTAAAATTAATTTCAAGGTAGGGGGTTTATCCGTGGTTGTATAATAGCCTTCTGTTAAAGAAAGGAAAAGGAAATTATTTATAATAAATTAGATATCTTGCGTGTAACATAGATGTTAAATATGTATGAAGACATGAGAGCATTAAGCTATGAATAATAACTAGTGCATGCAACAAAAATGTCTTGCAGAAAATTATACAAGGGTGCAGAATAAGAGCATAATAGCGTTGTAACATAATAAATAAACATGATGGCAAATATTGCATTGCATAATCTTGCAGAATTATAAAGTGTAACAAGTAAGTGTAATTTCGAATTAATAAAAATCTACGGGGTATTAACAGAAAGGTAGAAGGAAATGTTGATAATAATAATGATGATGATGATTATGATTATGATGATGATGAAGATCAAGATGATGATAATAATGATGATGGTGATAATATTTGTAATAATAACAATAACAATAAAGATGATTTTATAACAAGACAGTGACCTTGTTTTCACATTCAACAAACTGGAAGCGAGATGGAAGTAGCTTGACTTAAATTAAATAAACCTTGATAGAAGTATGCAATAAAATAATTACTATTGTATGAATCGGTTGAATCTGCAGGAATAATCAAGGTAGGAGCAACTTTTGAAATTGAAAATACCTCGTAAAGAGGTGAAGCAAAAGCATATGGCCTTCCTGATGCCATAATACATAACAGCCAGGATACTAAGTTAAGATTGAAGTGCAACAAATTTAACAATATCTCAGGAAAATACCCATGAGCTTTTATAGCAAAGGCAGTGAAAAATGTATCTTGTGAAAGTTCTTGTTGCACTTCAACTAATTTTAATAGACAAAAAAAAACTAAAAGGGTTTGGGATATCCGAGTAATTTTGGAAGCACAGCTAGATTCGTGCAACCAGTCCATGTCCGTTGTTACACGTCACTTACTTCCACGTTGCACCTGTTGCTGTGGAACCTTCGTTTATACTTTTGAATCCACCTCACTTCTACTCCAACCTCACTCTCAGTTTGTCCGTGGTAAAAACGTAGTCAAAATTCCTGTGCATTATTAAACTATGAGTACAAAAAGGATTCCAATGAAAATGTTCATGAACTTCAACCAAATAAGATCCTTGTACTCTTCAATCTCTATATCTCGACTACTACATTCTTATTTGTAGATAATCTTTTCATTTGAATCCTCGTATGATTGATACAAATGTCGACATCATGGTATTACATTCAGCGAGATATTCCAATAATGTGAAAATTAAACAGTAATAACGAATGGAGAGACATCAAATCAAATAAAACAAAGAAAAAACGTAACATCTGAGAAAGCAGACACCCGAATTACTGCGATATACATAGCTGAGAAAGGAAGGATATGAAACGTAACGAAAACATCTGATAGCGTAGCAACGTGAGCTGTCAACGTGAGCATGATTCGATTCACAAATGTAAAAACAAATACATATTGCGTTGGTGCGATAGTCGGGACGATTCGACGCTCATTCAGTATTTTGTTGCAAACCCAGTGTGCAATATGATGATACTGTCGAAAACGCGGAACATACGCGGCGCTCTGCGATGATATTAAGGAACAATTAAAAAGTAACCAGGAGTGACGATAAGATGATCGAGATAAATCAGATTCAGCCCCGGTTCTCACCTTCGTGCCTTTCGCGCTTGTGCTTTTTATGCTTCTTCGAGCCCATGGTTTGCACGTCGGCCCACAGTCTGATAGAATATTCTAACGATAAATAGAGTAAACACTACGTTGTAAACCAGCACGGAACGCGGTTTGCGAGAATACCGCGCTCCGTTACGTGCGTAGACAATACGGCAGCAGCCATTGAAGACGTCACACAACTCGAAGCCGTTATGGTGGACACAGTGGACTTTCGTTTTCTCCAACCCGTTTCGTTTACTCGCCATCTACACTGTCATGGCGACGCGTCGTTCGAAGAAGCGCGCATTACAAATTCGATCGAATATCAATTCATCACACTTTCTACTAGCAGTAGAAATATTGAAAAGTTGATTTCAACACTTTTCAACATACTGCCCTTGCAATATCCAACAGGTATCAAATTTTCCTTCCGTATCGACAAATTAATTGCGAAAACTCTAAACCTACCTAAACATCGTACCCGACACGTTTTGAAACGTGCAAAGCTGAAATACGTTCGAAATTATGTGGTAGTTTAAATTTTAACCAACGTGGTATGCCTGTTTAATTATTGTCGTATTTGCCTAAATTTAAAACGTACCATGCTGCGTTTTGAACAGCATACGCTTGCGCACGTACGTACACACACACACACGCACACACGCACACACCGCCATGAAAACTAAACTGATGAAAAAAAAGAAGCACTGGATGTCGAATCTACTTGGTTGATTCCTGCAACTAATTGCAAAAGAACAATGGAAATTGATGCAACGAGAAAACGTCAGTCGTTTTATAGTAAATCGGATTTCACGGCCCGGACAATGACGCTGAATACAGTATAATCAGGCTACGAAAATCGTACGTTTCAAGGATTAGAAATTACTTTTGTTGAAACAAAATCTTACGCTTTATCTGTATCTGCGTACGCAGACGATCCAACGGAGCATTGTGTATGGAGCTTTATAGGCGAAAGGCGCTTTCCTAACCTACAAAAGACCCGCTTGAATGCAGTCTTATGCAGTAGCACTTACCGTACACGGAGAAACGAAACACTCGACCGTATTCACAGGCACGCTTTGTTGTACAAGATTCCGTCTTACTAAACGAGCGTACACTATGCCGAATTTTTATTGAAATTTTATCCAGCAACTTACCGCGGCGTCGACGAATCCAGTCGCGATGCGATTAAAGGGGCAAACGATCAGCTGTTTCGGCAAAGCCTCGAACGGAACAGAGTGAAAAAAGAGAGGCTTGTTTTCTCGGTGGCTTTTAGAAGGAAATTCACACACAACGCAGATGTGTCGTCCTGCCAGCGTTCTACCGGTGCCTTGAACGCTAAGATGCATTGACCAGCCAATTCCTGTTTGTGCCTCCCTTCGAATCTCTCATCTCGAGAGATGAAATATGCCGAACGTAGACGTTGTCGACCTTAAAACAACAAGGACCGGAAAATTCGTCAACGGTTCTTATCGATTTTTCATTACTTTTACTTTATTTTTGCTTTTACTTAAATTTCTTTAACTTCGCTTGACATGACGCCTATATCATTTGACTTTAACACTTTTCAGTATTATTGTCGAGTTAAGGGTGCCATTGGACATTCGAATGAACAGTTGAGACACTTGAATTTGAAAATACATGTGTCGGCAACGAAACACACACACACACACACATACACACATGTAAATTGTCAAGCTGAACAAAAGCAACGATCGTGACAATGGATTTACATTACCAATGGAAAACACGAAAATACGCGAAAGCCAAGGACTTGACAGATTCTGGCTTTAGCATTAAAGTGGCGCACTCCGCCAACGAGATCCTCATGCATTTGAAATGTTAATGCGATTTTTCTTCCAACTAAAACGCTTTATGGACTATATCGATACGATGCTGAATTCAATGTTGCTAATATCCAAGTACTTGTCGCGAGCTGCTTACATTTTGCAGCTTTGGATTTAAAGTCATAAGTCGCGTGCAAATTACGGAGAAGAAGATTTGTAATTGGAGGAGAGAAGATGCACGAAACGTGTACGTATGTAGAAGCACCAAGCCATCTTTAACTACGCTTTAACTACTTATTCGTACTGATCGTTTTGAAGAAATGAGTTGATAGCTTAGTCAAAACGTTTGTTGCATATCGATCCATCGTACAATCTTCTTTCATTCAAAACCATTTTTTTCCCTATTGTCGATAGCAAAATGAATTTCCGAAACCTTGGATCGAGTTGTCGTGATATGCAAAACTTTTGAAATCTACATGGCTCTTTAACGTCATTTTGCTCTTTCAAGGAAATGTCACTAAATTGGGATAACATTTCAATGGGTAATCAAATAAAAATTCAACAATTTAAAATAAATAGATGCTTGCGTTCTCGTAATTTGCCTTTGCTCGACAAGCGAAGATCGCCTGCACATCGTCAAGTACTTTGGCAAGGAGATGGAATGCAATACACACGCGAAGTGGAATTTTCCCGAAGGAAAGTTTTCTGTTTCCTGCTGCCACCTATGAACAGGATGCAGGCAACCGATGAAGCTGTGCGATTGTACACCACCCGTGGACGAAAATATAGCAATTCGCACGTACACTGTGTGTTACGGCTGTGTGTTGTCGCACAGCGTAACTCTGAAATACGAGCACACATGCGTGCAATAATGTGCACACACAGTATGCAATGCATTCACGTGACTCATAGAATATCATATATGTGTACACGCGCGTACGTACCTCTGAGTACCTCAGATTTTTTGGCAAAATTGATACATCATGATCGCTCAGATAAATCTAAATAATTGGAAATCACGCGTTTAAGCATTCCGTGGGCGCACTTAAAGAGATTCCACGATAATCAATACTTTGGCGTCAACGTCCCTTTCAGTATTCCTGCTGTGAAACCATGGCTGCATAGTCATTTCACACTGTAAACATGCATGTAGAAAAAACACAGGAAAGTGGCCCAAAGTTTTCATCAAAGGCACCGATACAAGTTACAAATATCAAGACGATAAGTTCTCGTGAAATCGGTTGAAGAGGGAGGATGGTACAGTCCTGTAGTTACGGTCCTGGAGAAAGTCGGTATAGAGTGTAAATGCACGTTCGTGTATCGTCCACGGAACTCCATGATTCATCGTTGCGCGTACTTTGTTAAAAGTTTCGAGTATATCGCAATTAGTAGAACAAACTGTTTCACAGTTTCAACTGTACGTTGCAGATTAATAATTTTCGTTTGAAATTAGTTATGTTTCAATTAATTTAATTCCGGCGACTCGCCGAGGAGATGTAATTTTGGAGCACAGCCAAGAGGCAGGATTCCAGCTTTATCACGTTAGATTTTAGAAGGCATTTGTTGATACTTTATAGTGATTACTCTCAACGTCTTTACTTATCTATTTCTTGCTTTCTCGTTTATTCTTAATCTGATCCGGATGAATGCTGACCTTTAGCGGATGGATGCTGCTACTCACCGCTTTGGATTTTGATTCAGGCTACCTAGTAGAACCAGTCAGTTGCTACAAAATGTATGTAAATTGATCTTTGTTTCCAAATTTTGCAACCTTGTTTAGAAATTTCGATTCAATATTTGATAATTTGTAATTAAAATATCCGTATCTATAGAAATCCTTCTACTCTGCCAGTAAAAAAGAGAGATTAACGTGTCAATATCTTTCAGGCTTTCAGTTCCCTGGCAACGTGACGTTCCTTCTACCAATGGCCGACCACAGCGGGTAGTTTGAGGATTGGTACAGCCCTGGTGAAATGCACGTACACCATACACGTGGGTGCGTTGGTCGTGGCGCCTATGCTCAACAGCCGTAGCCGGCAGAAGGGTTCCATGATTCTCTGCGTGTACGCGCACACGTGTAGAAGACAACCGATCAGACTAGAGTGACGAGTCTGTGTCGGTATCCTAAACGCAGCAGGGTGGTCATTGCTCATGCGGAACTGGCAAAAGGACAACGACAAAGGATACGTATATGTATATATAGAGAGAGAAAGAGAGATACACGTGGGCAGAGTAATTGAGAGTACCGTGAAAGAGGTTGACGATCAGACACGCGTCTGTGTTATCACTTTATCGGATGGAACAGGCGGTGCACGCTTGCCTGGATTTCGGCAACAAGCGAGCAAACGAAACGTGCGAGGCACGAGACGTGGGAGACACGACTCCAGAGCGTGCACAGACACAAACGCATACACACACGCGCGCGCACGCGATAAAGCATGCGATAGAGAACACGCGACACACGCTTCGGTGTGTTGTAGTTTCTGTTTCTTTCCCGCTTGCGATCATTCGTAGTTGCTACGTTCTCCCTTCCCTTCGTTCTGGCTCTTTCACTGTCTCTCTTGCATGCTCTCTCCGTCTGACCGTCTGTTTGTGCCTCGTGGTGTGTTGCCGATGGTAGACACAGTCACACAGTACGGCCAGCAGAAGCCTGTAACATCGCACCGGCGAATGGAGAACGCGTTCGCCGATCGTTGTCGAAACGAAAGTGCGGGTGTTTCGTCGTCTGCAAGCAGCATCCCCGCGGTGAACTTGTTGTTGTCGGCGCGGTTCGCCTTGTTCATCGCGAGAACAAACGGTGTGCGCATCGAGCAAAGTGTTGCGTCGGTGGCCGTGCTGGTATCGCGAGGATAGCAAAGAATGGAGCGATTCCGAGTCACACCGGCCAATAATACGTCGCAATATGCGCCACAGCAGCAACCATCGCTCGACTATGGTAAGTGGTTGTTTCTTTTCTTTCTTTCTTTCTTTCTTTCTTTCTTTCATTCTTTTCTACATCACACGCGAGAGTGCAGCCTCACGGTTACGATTACACGTCGCGTATTGTCCGATCGAAATTTCGCAGACCTGTGTGCAAATCGAGACGTATATAACTCCCCTCACTCCCCACCAGATTCTGTAAATCTTACAAGATTACGTCAAGTAAGTACAAGCTTGCACGAAAGAGCGAACGTTTTCTATTTTAACGGGATTAGAAATATATCTGTTGAAACGTTGAGCAGAGCCCCGCTCTCTGTTAAAGGTTTTGCCCGTCAAGGTCGATCGATCTTCCGCCGGAGGGTCACCGCCAGAAATTTCCCGGTAAAACGATTTATTTAACGCGAACAGTCCCTTCCTTTCCCTCGTCGTTTCGTCGAAACCTCCATTGAGAAAATATCCAACGGATTACGTAGAAACTTTCTGGCTCCAAAAAGAAAGAGAGAGAGAGAGAGAGAAGTCAGGAATGCGTTGAATTCAGCGTGTTATCATTCGCGTTGATCTAGAAAATAGTCGAGCAAATATGAAGCAACTCGATTATCGACCGTAACGACAACAAGTTACGCATTCGCGCAACGCAACACCGACACCGTCTCGGTTTGGAGAAGCGAGTCTGTATCGGTGACGACGTCGGGTATCGGTATCGTGGTAGGCGTGAGCGCGTGGACAACGACTGGACAATGGACAAAGCTAAATTCTAAATACATGTATGCAACACGCGGCCGATTTCCGATAACGTTACCGATTTCCAGATTACTTCGCTCGGGCAGTCATCCAGATCCAGCTCGATCGATCGATAACTCTGTGCGATCAGCACCGTTTTTTCTCTCTCTCTCTCTCTCTGTCTCTCTGACGATCGTCTCGTTGCAACCAGCACGAGAAGAAAGAAACGAGAGAAAGATCCGCTGGACCTTGGCGTTTTAGGTACACACGCGCCTCGTCTATTTTCGTTCGGACGTGGTTTCCCAGAGGCGTGGTCGTCTCGAACAGTCGATATCGCCAGGATCGCGGTGGATTTGCATAAGAAATTGCACGTTTGGCCGAGCCGACCAGCTCTGTTACGTATCGTCGAGCTGAAAAAGGGGATGATTTTTCGTTTGAATCCTTGATTCGAGACGGCCACGCGCTCGTTCACCTCAGGAGAGTCCTCTCGCGAGAATGTCCTCTCTCCCGTTG